>BCHO01000011.1:1031993-1123753 GCA_001599655.1 Golubevia pallescens
TTCTCCTTCTGCTTTCTCCAGAGTTTGATGAAGCTTCGTCTGGAGTGCTCTCTTTTCCTCGAGACCTCTCCTCCTTTCATCTTCCACCTCTCGCTCCAGACATTGGACCTTGTAGGATAGACTGTTCCCAGCGTAATAAGACAAGTCCTCCGAGCCTGATTCAGACTCAGAGTCAGAATCTGTATCCGACGAACGGTTAGGCTTGCTGACTCTTGCTTTTGCTGATGGAACGACAGAGAGCTCGACGATCCTCTCGGCCTGGTTGTGAATCTCCAGGTTTAAGTCAGAGTTCTCCTCTTGCAAAGTGATGAGATGAGATTGGCACGAGCGAAGCTCATCCGAGGTAGCTATGACCTGGCTCTGAAGAGCCTGGACTTGACTTCTAAGTACCTTGTTGATGCTGAGAAGTGAATCTAGGCCCTGTCCCATCTTGCAGACCTTGGCCTTCAACTCGTGAGATTCGGAGCATTCGAGAGCTAGTCTCTCCTGCAACGTCTGGACTTCTCTTTTCGAGCCTTCAGTCGACTGCTGGGCCTCTTCTATCAGCTTCTTCCAGTCCTTCTCGACTTTCTTGCGTTTCGAACCAAGGTACTCGTTCGCTTCACGAAGGGCAGCCGATGCTTGAAGGACCTCCTTGATTTGCTTCTGTGAATGATGTAACTTCAGAGTTTCGAAGACGATGGCCATGCGGCTCTTGTGCGACGCTAGGCTTGGGAAGGAAGTCTTTGAGGAAGCAGCTTGGGATGCAGTGAACTCGATCAAGATTCTCGAGATTCTTTCCTCAGAGGTCGGTCCACAGTCGATAGCGGTGGCAGAAGTGCGGCGGTTCCAAAAGAGCCTTGCGATGAAGAAGGTCAATAGACCGACGATGATGGCGACTTGGAGATAGTAGAAAGCTGAAGGGTGAATGAATAGAAAGAGAGAGAAAGAGAAAGAGGGTGATCAGCCAAAGTGTGTTGAAAGAGACTCGCGCGCGCTCTTTCTGAGTTTGACTACTCGTCCCACTATCCATCTGGACAGCGACGACATGTTCGAATACTCACTGTTGACTTGAGTCAAAACGGGTTCGGAAGTCATCATCTGAGATCCAGGAGCTGGAGTTGCAGTGGTGATGAATGGCAGACGACGAGCTCTCGAATCGAAGAGCGTCGTCTTGGATGGACTGGATGAAAGGAATGGGATGCCATCCTTCAAGTCCATTTGAGATTGAGTTGAACACAAAGTGTCTTGAATGAGTTTCTTCAGCCAACTCATGTTGTAAGATTGGTTTGATAGATGATTGTTGCTTGAGTTGAGTTGTCGCGCAAAGACGTAAGGTAGGTTGAGAAGAAGTGGGTTTGACATCTTTGAGTTGCAAGAACAGCAAAGATGGGGTGAGGTAGACTTTGAAAAGATGTTTATTGCTTAAGATTGATTGTAATAAAGAGATGGATATTCAGTTTCAAAGTATGTAATCGTTGCGCCCCACCCGAAGAAGTCAAAATGCCAGTTCCCCTCGAATGTTTCTACCCCCCTTTCTACCAATTTCCACTCTTGCCTCTCTGAAAACAACGCTCCCGAAAAAATTTGTCTCTAGACATTTTCGAAGTAGATCAAAACGAATCTTTTGAGAGATTTAAAGTCGAGGGATTCAAATTCTTGACCAAACGGGAGGACATTGCAGGTAGAAATGGCGAGCGAGAAAAGTGCGCGAACGCTGAACGGTTTTGACAAAAAATTTCAAACCCGCCAGAGCTCGCTCTTTCTCTCATTTAATATCCCTAGATTCAAGATACGACTTATTCTGAAGAGCAGGTAAACATACAAAGTTTGAGGAAGAAACTGAATCAAATCCAGGATCCGAGACAGAAGAAATTTACTTTTTACGTTGAGTTTCTTCGTTTGATTCTAAAGCCTTCTCTTTTGTTCCTTCGAATTTCAGAGATTCCATTTTCAACAATTCAGTTTTTTACTCTTCCTTTTCTCATTTTGATTTTTCTTCTCAACTCATCTATATCTCGAGTGTCAATCTTTTCTTTCTGACCAGCTCTGCTTCTCTCTCGTTGCTGTATATCCTCTTCCACTTCTCTCAGGCTACAACTCCGAATCCGGCTCTCATGCACTTCAATCTCAGCCTCTTCGAAAAGGAATCGATGACTCCTGGTCGGGTTCTGGTTGAGAGGCTTTCTCTATTCTGGGGTGAGAAATTCGATCTGAGCTTGAGATCGCGAACGGATTGTCGTCAGACGTGGTTTTGGTGTCTTTCGAAGAATTTGAAGCGCATTGTGAGATATAACAAGACGAGAAAATTGATGGTGGATGACGTTTATTGATTCACTTCTTCTTCTTCTTCTTCTGTCTTCAAAAGAGATTCGCCCAAACCTAGCCCTCTATGTTTCCTTCTTTCTTCGTCTGACTTCGTTTCTTATTTTCTCATTTCCTCTCATCTACAAAGCAAAGGCTCCAATGCTTCCTTTGATACCATCATAGATTGCAGTGTTATCCAAAGGAATGTATTGCTTGGTGATGATCTTGATTGATTCTTGAGCTGCGACTCCACCTAACAAAGCAGAAGTCGAAGGTAGATCTGAATGAGCGGATCTCACCCTGTTGAAAAGGAAAGCAAAAATTGAAAGGGGAAAAGTGAAAGAAGTGATTCATCAATCAATTCTCTGAAACTGAAGGTCAACTTTGTCAAGAGCGTTTCGCTTACTCACATCTCTTTGATAGAATCCTCTACCTTCTCCCACATTTCTTCATCCAATTCGAACTTTTCCAAAACCTCCTTTGCCAAAGCGACCATTTTCTCGTTATCCTTTTCCAATTCGATTTCATCTTTCATTTCGACATCTCCATTTTCAGTTGCGTTATTAGAATCGATTCCCAAAATCAAATCAGTGAAGGATTTACTAGCACCAGGCCATCTTCCTTCATTCTTGAAGAATTGGTCTGCAACTAAGAATGCCAAATGATGTTGAATGACAGGACCAGGAGGGTCCAAGACTCCCCAAAATCCGCTCTTAACCACATCGACTTGAGGTTTTGCCTTCGAATCTTGTAGACTTCTACCTCTGATTAATTTGAGGTAACCTGCATTCTTACAGAAGGATTCGATTTCATCATCTGAGATCAAAGTTTCAGGTAGATTGATACTTGAGAGAGTGTTAGATAGATGACGTTTGAAATTCGAAATGTCTTCTGCTGCTTTGGAACGATAGATCTTGGTTAGAGTGATGTAGGTTTGAGAAAGAGATTTGAAATCTGGTAATGAACCTGTCAATGGTAATAATCCTGAGGATCCAGGGGGATCTGATTCTGGGGAAACTTGAGAGAATGAACGTAAACCATTGACTAGAAGCCAGAAGTTTGAGGACTGCATGGTAAGAGAGAGCAGAAAAAGTTAGTAAATCGAGAAGCATTTAAAAGGTCAAACCAGCGTTGAAAGATCGAAACTCACCTCTTTAGTAACTTCACATTCAGGATCTTCGAACCATTCCTTCAAATCCCCAGTGACTTTGCCCTCAGCTCTATCACCAAAGACGAATTTCCCCACAGCATCATTAGCTTCATCCCAATTTTCCAAATCCAAATCCACTTCCGAATCACCTTCTCTAGCTTTCTTTATAACATTTTCCCTTTCGGTTTGTAACAATTTTCTGAAATCATTCTTTTCCTTTTGTTTCTCTTTACCGTTCAAACCTGGTTTATCGGCTGGATAATGACCATCATTCTGTTTTAACCAAATGGACAGAACACGTAGGAGAATGATTGGATAAGGTAAATGAGTCAATTCTTGAGTGTTTGGTTTGTTTGTAGTTGGATCTAGAGGTGAATCTAGAGTGTAGTTCTGGACGTAGGAAGATAGAGTTGGGAAGGGAGTCTTGAGACGTAGGGAAGTTAGAGAATCTGGATGAGTGTCGATGACTGAGTAGAGAGAAATGAAAGTTAGAGAGATAATGATTAGCTCATGAGAGAAGAGATCATACATGATTTATTGTATTGAATTTTTCAGATCACACTTCTACTCACTACCAGCTTCTCTGATCGAGACTCTGACTTCACCGACCAGACCTGATCCTCTGACCAACATCAGAGGTTTACTCTTTGATTTCTTCTCCAATTCCGAATCCGAGGAAGAGTTGAGACCACCATTCCAACAGTATTCAGATAGGGAAGAGTTGAACTCAGGAGATTGATTGACAGAGATGATCAAAGACGAGGATGAAATCAAGTCTGATTCTGAGGAGGTTGGAGAAAGAAGAGAGGCAGGAGACTGAGAAAGAGGGGAAATATAGTTGGAGAAGAGAAAAAATTGTCTATCAGTATGAGAACGGGAGATGAGAATGAGCTTTGTAACTTGAAAAGATCAGAAAGAATGATTAGAGAGAGGTTCAATCAATTGATAGCAAGACGATTTGCGAGAGATCTTCGTTGCCGACTTCAAAGGCAGTCAGCTAAGAATCTTATCTTTCGATGCAATTTAAGACTTTTATAGCCCCAGAAATCGACGAAGGCAGCTCAAGAAGGAAAGAGAGAAGACAGAGAAAGCGTTTCCAATCTGGATCTCACTTTTCGATAAGCCACGATCGAAGCTCCGATGAGTCTTTCTGAAATCTCCCCCATGACAACCAGAGTCTTTCTCTCTACCAAATGGTAGATTCTCAAGAAGCATGGGTGGCAAGATCTCGATAGAACTCTGGAGAGAAGATTGTAACAGTCTACTCTTCGACCTCTGCTCTGCCCTCTCCTCCATCCGACTCTTTTGAATCTGATAATGATTCTATTTCCTAATCCCAACATCTCATCAAGCATCTCTACCCTTGCCATCAATACTGACCAATTTGGTACCCAAGCCTTTAACGCCATCATTCAATTCTCCGACCAATCTAGCGACCTCCACCGCTCTACTCTTCCCCAAACTGTTCTTTTCCAAGAAGAAGTTGTTGCCTAAATCCTCCTGTTTTACATTTGGGTCGTCTACGATGATGAATCTACCAATGCCTGGTAAGACGAGGTTCTTCAAGATCTGAGCGGATAGATGACTTGAACCAATCATCAAGATTTGAGAAGTTTCCAATGAAGTTTGACCTGATGAAGCCCAGAGACGTAGTTGACGATCATACCTTTGAGTGTGGGCATCGGGACGAACACTGAGATAGTGATAGGAGAGGGAAGATGATGGAATGAGTAGACAAAGAGAGAGAGAGAGAGAGAGATGGGGTGAGTAGAGGCAGATAGAGATGGAACGATGACTCTCTATCTCTGAATCTCTGAATCTCTCTGGATACTCACATTGTATTGTTCTGTTGATTAGACGACATTGCTGATCAATGCAGGTAAGGAATTAAAGTTGTGTTATTTCAGATCAGTTCAATTTGGAAATTGGAGTCTGACTTTTTCTTCTCTTTCTTCTGCTTCTCTCTCTCTCTCACTCTTCTCTTTGTCCTCGATCTCTTGCACAATGTCCAGTTCTGTTTCTGGACAGAAGAGAAAGAGATCTTCATCCAATCCTCAACCTGAACAGACGACGAGGATGAGCGATTCTTCTCTTCTCTCTTCTCTGCAAAAAGAGATTCAATCTGCAAGTTTCAACTTGACTTCTCTAAAAGGCCTTCTCTCTCAATTGAGATCTTCCACTGGCACAAAGAGAACTCAGAGAATATCAACCACAGATCCAAAACTCAAATTGGTATTGGATTTCCAATCTTTAAACCACAAGAATCCCTCATCTACTTCTACCTCTGATGAATCTGCTTCTTCTTCTTCTTCTCTTCGAAACAAAGGGAATGGATTCAAACCTCTTTTCAAGATTTGGGATGATTTAATCGTTCAGTTGAAATCATTCAATCAAGGACAGAATCCAACTTTATACAACAATCTAATCTCCATCTTGACTTCTCTGTTGAATCTGATCTCTAACGTTTTGAAATTGTTGAATGGACAATACATTAATCATGATTTAGGTTTGTTCATCATTTACAAATTATTACCCTCAAATTCAATCAGTAGTCAAGATGGTGATGATAATCAAGATGGAATCTATTTCAATCATCTAATAGACATCCTCAACTCGATAGACTTCAAATCCAACCCAAATGAAAACTTTAGAAGTCATACCAAGATCTCCTTCAATGAACCTTTGGTATTGGCTTCTTTGAGACTGATTAGGATGATGAATGAATATCAGGATGGCAGATGGGTCAGAATCGTGTCGGAAGGGATCAACTGGGAGAGCAAGGTGAGTGTCAAAGAAGGCTGAGAAGAAAAAGTAGTAGCGTCTACTTGGAAGCAAAAACAGAAAGAAAGGGCATACATTGGGAAATCAAATAGGACATTTCGAATTCATGGCTTTTATTCTGATCCATTATCTTTCTTCCTTAACCTCGCCATCTCCCAATCAGACCATGCAAAAACTTCTCACCCATCAGAAAAAATCATCTTCGAAAAAGCAGTCCAAGAAGACTTCTTCTTCTCCAACTCTTTCCAATCCAGACATCAAAACTTCTACCATCTTACTACTCTTATCTTTGCTAGGCTCGAGTTCCAGTTCAAGTCTAACGGGAGGTTGTTTACCTTTTTCTTCATCTCAAGAGAAATCTTCTTCTTCTTCCATTCCCCTTTCCATCAAATTGGATCTCATCTCTTCCTTTTCGAATCAGAATCAAGGTGGATCACCATTAACTACGGTTTTGAAATCTTTAAGGAAAGTGAACGATTCAGATCTAATCACTCATATTTTATTAGCTTTACAAAACACTCTAGTAGTGGATTATAGAATTCCAAGAAATAGAAAAGTATTGTTATTCAACGAATGGATCTTGAAAGATTTGATAGAATTAATGGATAGAAAGGATAAAGTTTCAAGAAAAGTATTGGGAGTTGGAGAAGATGAAGATGAAGAGATGAATGATGAAGAGCGAGGAGAAGAAGAATTGACATTGGATTTAATCATTCATGGTTTCTTGATTAACCTTTGTACTCATCCTGGGAAAGGGATCTGTTATGTCGATAATGGTTGGTATTTGAGAGAATCAGAGGAGGATTCAAAAGAGGATTCATTTGGAAATCAAGATGAATTCGGTTTGAGAAATCAAGACTTAGAATATCAGAAATCGACGAGACCTACAAATTCAAACACCTCTTCGAAAATCCATAATAAGATTTTACTATCTTTATTGAATTCATTAAACCCTATCAAATCAATCTTACATTCGAATCTCACAATTGCAATTTTGAATTCATCTCCTGAACTAGTCCCAATCTATCTACCAAATTGCTCCATCATGAAAAGCATCATGGAAATCAGACCTAGTTCAAGTTGGATCAGTGGAGTTGGGTTTCTGAGTAGAGTCTTGAGTATACCAAATAGTAATCATTTAGGAGGAGATGAAATCGAAGAGGATGAAATTGGTAAATTGGGATTGGATTGGCCTGACTTTCCAAAGAATAAAGGTCCACCTTCTTTGAAAGTTCTGATCGAAGCTTTGATTCCCTGCCCTTCTTCTTCCTATTCAAACGTTACTCCTACCGAATCTTCATCAAATCAATTGAAGAATTTCTTCAACAAATCTCTCAATCATCAAAACAAATTGATTAGATTCATTTCCACCGAATTGCTGGTGAGAATCCTGTTGAGAGTTGAGAAATTTAGGGGGATTTGTTTGGAGAGAGCTTTTGAAGAAGGCGAATTGTCAATCTCTAATCACGACGAATCGTTAGGTTTGGAAAAGAAAGAGGAAAGGTTCGAAAATGAAAAAGAAAGAGAAGCCTTGAAGAATGGAATATTTAACAGAAATTCAAAAGAAGGTAGATGGTTAAATAGATTGAATCAAGTGGAAAAGGAAGTTGGGAAAAGATTACCTGATTTCAAGAATCTGGTAGATATGGTTTGGTCTGGTAGAAATAACAAAGAGAAAGAGAAAGAAAATAAGAAGAAAGGCAAAGAGAATGAAAACGTTCAACAGTCGGGAGAAGCTGAATCAAAAGATCAAGAAGTCGAACAACAAATGGATCAAAAAGATATGCTTTTGACAGAGATGAACTTGAGATTGATCGAAGTCTTTCAGAGAGCACTACCTTCTCTATGCTCTTCTTTGAACTCTTCTACTTCGTCAGATAAGAGTGGAATTGACGTCGGCAAATTGTTGAGCTCTGAATTCATGTCTCCAGACAATCACCATCAAAGTTCAAGGATCAATGGAGAAGACATCGAAACGTCAGAATCAAATAACGAAGAAACAAAATTCAATTCGAGATTGAAAATCGCATGTCAATTACATGCATTGAAAATCATTTCTCCTTTCTCTTTCTCATCTAATTCATCCTCAAATCATCAACAAAGAAATCTGATTGAATCTTTCAATTCTATTGACAATAATTTCGAAATCTTCTCGAAGGCTTCTTCTGGAAATGGTGGTAATAGTCCCTCAAGATCTTACTTCTGCTTATTATTAGCTGTTTATTTAGGTTCTTCAGAACCTGAAATCAAAGCTTCTTGTTCTAAAATCCTTACCTTCAACGTTTATAAAAGTGGTATTCTCGGGATCTCAAATGAGTCATCCTCAAATTCGAACGACGATTGGGAAATTTGGAGAGAAAGTTTACCAATCGAAGGAAAGACTGAAATCTCTTCTTCTACTGATTCTGAACTTCAAACGGAAATGGAAATCCCAGATGCTATCTCTGAAGAACAAGCTTGCGTTTTGGTCTTTTTGGACGATTGTGCTCAAAGATGTGCTAAGAATGTTTATCGTTATACTGAATCAAGTAAGGCTTTGACTTCTTCTAGTCCATCGTCATCTACCATTCCACCACCTTTCTTAATGACTTTCTTGGAACAGTTCTCAATTAGATCAAAGAAAAGGATTTTGGATCCGGTCTCTGATGAAGATGGTCAAGATTCGAGTTCGGAAAGAATCACTTTGATCAATTTCTTGATTAGGTTTTTATTGAATTTGGTTTGTAGAGATGGGATTGAAATGGGTTTAGTGGATGGATTGTTGAATTCTTTGAAAGAGGTAGCGATTTCAGTTAAAGAAGGTGAAGAGTCAAGTAGGGGAAAGAATGGGAATGTGAAATATTGCTTCAAGACTCTGATGGACTTTTTACGTTGTTTGAAGATGGAGAATGGTTCCAGAGATCTAGCGATTGGGAAGGGGAAAGATGTGAGAGGATTCGCAAGTAGTTGTCAAGGTGAGTGACTTTTTGCGACTTCTTCTCTCGTGCGCATGTGTCACTGCTCGATTTATGATGATTCTCAAATCATATCACCTTTAATCTGAATCCTTGTTCGGAGATCTTCATCTGACAAGATGGATCTTCGAAGCTGTGTAGAGAAAACTAAAATTTCATGTCTTCAACCTTCTGAAATCGAGCATCCAATCTTCCGGCATTAACGTTGCACACAAAGATTTTGGAACATATCAACTGACATTTCTTCCATCTCCTTCTATGTGTTTACTCTTGCCCTGTTCTTCGATCATCAAAGGTGCAACTCATCCGTCTGCTCTTCGGAGCCTGATCAGATCGGTTCCGAGACCACTCTCTTCTTCTGACGTCAATTCCTTGGTCAAGACTGTCTCTCATTTTCAAGAAGCTGGATTTAAGGGAGCAAGCCAAATCTATCTCGAGCTGAACCCATACGAAGAGAACCTTTTCAATTCAATGACACAAGATGAAGGTTTGAGCAAGATACCTCCTAGCGTTTGGCTCCTCCATTCTCAAGCCTACAACCAACTCAAGCCTACCTCCAAATCGATTTTAGACCTCAAGAAGCTAGGTTTCGGTCCTTTATCCGAGATTGAAAGTCAGGCATGCATCAGCTTGATCTTAGCTCGTATTCAATCCTCAGTGCTTTCTGGTTCTAATTCGTTCGATCAAGATCTTCAAGTTGACATTTCGATTTTGGAGAGTCTTCTAGTTGGTCAGACTTTGGAAGATGGAAAGGATGATTTGACAAGAAAAGTTTTTGGAGAGAAATCTGGTTTAACATCCATTCTATCCAATCCAGACATTGAGATGAGCAAGAGAAATCAACTCCTAGTCAAGATTGTACCTTTGATCAGCAAGGTTGTAAACGCTTCTCAATCGAAGAATAGAGAGATGATGAGAGGTATCACTGACCAAGTGCTCCTGACCCTTCAGCAATCAATCAGTTCTGCTTCTGGAACTGGAATGGATCTCGAAGGACAATTGAGCTTGGACGTCAGTCTAAATCTAGTTGAAGAAGCTCTCATCTTCCTGAATCAAGAAGAACTACAAACGGTTTCACGAATTCTGGTCTCAGGCCTTTCTCTTCAAGCTACTGAACTCTCTCGTTCCGAAATATTGCTGGACATTCTCAGAGGTTGTGTCGAACTTTCAAGTCATTCACCGGCTGTCATCTCTATAATGACTTCTCAACTTTCAACCCTAGCATCCCTGAGTTCCACTCTCAACCAAACCTCACGATCAGCTTTGTTCAGTCTTTTGCAGTCAATCTTCTCTGGTGAAGCCTCACCTGTCGGATTAACCTTTTCTCAAGAAGCACTGTTAGAAATCGGAAAGATTGACGTAGTAGAGCTTCTCACCTTTGCAAACGAAGATGGAGTGGATTCGATAGTGTCAAGATTAATCTATCAATCTCGTGCTCTAGCTGTTAAGGTCTCTGCTTATGTCAACCAGCAACTGCCGTCTAATTCAAGTTCATTGCCGAATCAGATTCCATCTTCAATTCATGCTTATCTAGATGTCCTTTCAAAGTCAGATGAAAGTGAAATCGTAGGAGAAGGTTCAGTCTTACTTCCAGCTCTGGTCAAATCTTGCTTCGACATCAATCCTCTAGTCTCTAGTCTTGCATGTTCAAGTTTTCAACTTCTCTATGGCCTATCTCAAAAGGCAAAGAAGGAAAAGGTAGCTTTAGATTTATTGGCTCAAGCGGTTCCATCCACACCATCGCAGAGCTTCAAGATCGGGTTCATTTCTCTGGTCAAGACCATCGTCGAGTCAACTGAAGCACCTCTCACAGACTCTGCTTTGACTCTAGCTTCTACTCTTCTCGATAATGGTCTTTTGTGGCTAGTAAGAAGATTCGCTGAAGATGAAGAAGACGATTCGGAATTATTCAGAGCTATCGAAGTCTTCAATTTTTTCGTTCGAGAGTGCTCGAAGAAATCTATAGAGCCCAAATCTCATCTAGTAGACCCAGTCATCGAAGCAGGAATCAAGAATCGACTCTCAGAAACTATTCAAATAGAGCTACTGAGAACGCTAGTCAAATCCTCATCGATCAAATCCAGTTCTCTTTCAAGACATCTCAATGCAATCCTCGCTCATTCAAACTTTTCTCAAGTCACTAGACGGATGTTGGAAGATTCGGATGGAAACGACTCAACTTCTCGTAGAGATAGAGTCATCCAAATGGATAGAAGAAACGGTCTAGTCAGATTGATTCGCACTATTGTCTTCAAGGATGTAGAGAAACTGTCCTCTACTTCAGCTTCGTCCAAGCTGATCTCCATCTACGGCGGGACACTTTCTTCTTCGGATAGACTACTCTTCCAGATCCTCTATTCTTTCGAAAGGGTGGGAAAAGGTGGATCCTTCTTATCCCTGCTTGGAAACTGGTCTCCGAGCGTCTATGGAAGCTTAGGATCGAAAGGAGAGAACGTCAAAGCGATGGATGCTCTGCTCTCGTTGAATCCAATGAAGGTCATGAACACCTGCACCAACTTTCCAAGAGCTAGATCTCTCTCAAGTCGAGCTTCAGGTCTGGACCCTTCTGTTATCGACGAAGAGAATCCAATAGAGACGGAAATCATTTCAGAGAGTCTGTACGATCCATGTTTCGTTCTCAGTCTGCTAGGTGCTTCTCTAGCTGAAACTGGATGCAGGCTGTCTGGACTTCAGTGGCTCTCGATTCTACGTTCCAATACCTTAGGTCTGGCTGTCTGTTCACTTTCGTCAAGATTCGAAGAGATCAGACAGATTTCAGCTTCGATCTTAAGTGCAGTCTACGCTGGAGTCTCAAGCATCAAGTTCGTAGAGAAAGAACACTTCATTCTGATTCTGGATTCTTTGAGAGATTCAATTCCCTCACTTTCAGATCAAGAAACTGATTCATTCCCATCTTTACCTTTGACGATCACTCTGTTCATTGCTCAAGTCTTACGTTCTTTAACTGCTCCTTCTTCATTCACCTACCCAATTTTCTCAAGATTTTTACTTCAAAGACCAGAATTGGACATTGGTGACGTTCCATTATTCTACAATCTATTGAACTCGAGTACCAATGAAACCCATAGACAAGAAAGAGCTTGGATTTTGAGGTTTTTAAGAGACGTTATCAGATCGGGAGGTAGAAATGAATGGAAGGTCTTGAAGAGGAGGCATGTCTGGGATGTCATTTGCAGTCTCTATTCGAGTCTGAATCAACAATCAAGATTGGCGATTGGTCAAAGCAATCCAACTGTAGAAGAGAACATCAAGGCCTCAAAGGATTCAATCAGACAAATCTTGCTGGCTGCGGTTTCCAAACCTAACTTGAGTCTGGAAGTTATCGGAAGAAGAGCTTTCTTGAGTTGGATCATTCAAGAACAATCTCTTGAGAGAAAGAATGGCAATTCAACCACTTCTCTCTTCGATGAGACATCGGAGGATGAGATCAAATCCAGCAAGAGTCTCCTCGCCTCTGATGGAACAATTTCAACTGCTTCCTCATCCTTCTGGATTCAAACCTTGGAAAGATCAACGAGAGACCTAGATCTAGAGGATTTGGATTCCTTCACCTCTGGATCTTGGATTTCAAACTCGGTTGACATTCTTTTGAATTCAACTGCTTGTTCTGCCTCCGCAGCTATCTCGAAACCTGGAAAGCTCTCAATCTGGTCAAAGGACTTAGAGAAAGAGACGAAAACTTTGGCTTTGACTGCTAGGATGATCAGAAGAATCTTTGAGTTTATGAGAAGTAAAGAGATCAAGTCTAGTCAAAGAGGTTTAATGAATTCTTCTATCCTTCAACTGTTCTCTCTATTGGTCGAAAGATGCATGCACCTCAAGGCAGTCCCAATTTTGGAGAAAGCTCTCAAGTCCAGCTTTGCGGAACCAGACGAAGAAGAGCAATTGAGATTCGATCAAGGAGAAGAGAAATTGAGAGAATCTGTTTATCATCTTTATGAGGCCTTGTTGGCTTTCCAAGATGTTTCAGAGGCTAAAGGATTTGCTTTTGGGGCTCAAGATATTAGAGTCGGTTTGAAGGAGGTGTTCAGTAAGGTGGTTGGATTGGAGCTTGCGTTCGGAGGGGAAGAGGCGAGAGAGTTGGTTTTGAGTACGAGATGAGAGGGGGTGGGAGAGAGGGATTGAAGATTAGTCTTGGTCTGGCAAAAATATGCAATTGTATAATATTTCAAATCTATAGATTCTCATTGTTACGACTACTTTGAGAGAAGAATAGAGCATGGCGAGAGGAAAGGGAAGAAGGAGAAGAAACAAAGTCTGTCCTTCTCTTTGACCCAACTTCGTTCGTCGAATTGCAATCGGACGATCAAAAGTCTTGCTCCCGATCAAGAGGGGAGTCGATCAAAGATGCAAACAGATTCAAGACACTAAAGCAAAAGAGATCGCATCAAATAGAAAGGAAACCTTCTTGTCAGTTCCAGCTTGCACTCTCTGCAAGCAGCTCTTCAAACGCTCTACCTCTCGCAATGCTGGATGACATCTCAATGAGTGGATCTGAAGATGATGGTGAAAGTATTTTGTCTCATTCACAGTCCCTAGAAGATAAGGAAAGGGAACAACGTCGACGAGTTGAGGGAGAAGTGGATGATGGTTAAAATGGTGAGTCAATCAATCACGCTGTAAATCATTGGCTTCGAGGTCTGTTTCAGATCGTCGATACTCATAGCTTGTATTATCACATTCATTTTCTTCACTCGAGGGAAGAAAAGGCGAAAGGCTTCTCGAAAAGATCTTGTGAGAAGCGAGTTACTCATTCTTTTGCTGAGAGACCTTCTTCGATTCTCAAATTAGCCTCGTGCGACGAAACTTCCGGAGCCTCTCAAAGCTTTCAACTTACATTCTTTGCTCACGGAAACCCTGCCAAAAGCTGTCGAGGAGAGCGTCGTCGCCGAGATCAGAATTTGAAAGGTCCTTGACTTGCTTCGTTTGCTGAACCTGACCTCTCTCCCTTGCATTCCCTCTTTTCTCATTTGTTTCGCCCTTTGAACTACTCATGGCTGCATATCCACTCTCTGTTGCTGTCAGATCATCGAAGCAGTCGAAGTAGAAGCTCTTCTCTGTCCTCAACCTCTTCAACTGAACTTTCAGCTCTACCTCTAGAGAACGAAGGATGTGCCAACAAGCCTACTTCAACATTACCATCAAAATTCAAAGATCCATCAGTTCTGAAAGCCATCATCGATAGGATCTCTCTCCTTTGGGGAGGCTCTGATTGGTTGACAGAAGAGGTAGTCTCTGAAAAACAAAACGGAAGCACCCTTGCTTGTCTTTCTCAAATCGAGAAGCTAGCCACCATAACTGCTAATGAATCTCAAAAACCAGGTCATTATCCCAAAAGAGTCAAAGAGCTCATCTCTATCTGTTTCGCAGCAAGAGTCGAAAGGGAACGAAATAGCGCTCTGAGGACTATCTCTTCGCAGGAATATTCAAAAGCTTTTACAATGCTATTGAGAGAGAAGGGAATCAAAAGACCTCGAAAGTTGAAACCAGATATTGAAAACAGGTTGAAGATTGGTAGATGTGCATTTTGTTGTGATAGGAAAATCAAATGCGTAGTCTTGATTGATTCTCCAATCGTAGCCTCAAAGGAGCTCGGGATGGAAGGTAGGAGTTGTCTTCAATGTCAAAAGAGAGGACTTGGTGAGTATGACTAGAATGAGAGAAAGAAATTGGGAGATCATTCTACTCCCTAGTGTTTTCATCTCTGTTTGCACCTGGCTTGCTCTTGAAGCACAAGCTCTCTTTGTCAATGACTCTTAGCTGAAAGCCTCTCTTTCCATCTTTGTTCCTTTGCAGTTTGCTCGGCTCAAATCGGTGCCATCGTGAAAGAACCCAAGATCAAAGCTATCGATTCTTCGAACTCCAAGCCATCACTGCCAACCAAATCGCAACTTGGATCTACTTTGAAGAAAGCATCTCCTACCGCTCAGACACAAGTGGTCAATAAGAAGCCTCGAAGCAACGAGAGTCCTCTCACAAGCGTTCTTCTATCAGACAGCAATATCTCCTTTTCAGACATCTCTTCTATTCAGCCTTCTCTTCCACCAGCGCGACGAGGTCGACCGAAAAAGATTCGAGTCGAAGAGGATCGATTTGAAGATGAAGAAGATGATTCCGAAGCCATCGAACGAGAATGCCATTTCATCAAGATGAAGATCAATGAATTGAAAGGTTTGTTGAATGAACAAGATGATGAAGATTCGAGTGGGATTTCTGAATTGGAAGAGAAGACTTCGAGAAAGAGAAAGACGAGAGAAGATTCAGAATTCGACGAGCTGGAACTAGGAAACATCTTCGAAGATGCAGAACTACAGCAAACTATCGGAGACTTTGCAAGGGAACAAATGGAAGAGATTCGAAATGAAGAGAGGGGAGAGAGTGGAAAGTGAAAGTCAGACGTCGTTTGGAAATCACGCATCATTGTTGAATAATCTTGTCGCATTAGTATATATGTCTCATCCAATTGCCTTACTCATATTCTATTTATCGATTCCATCTTGTAATAATCACATATCAATTCTATCTCAGTGTTCCTTTACTCAAAGTGGTCACTCATAAAATGGTCCCAGAACGATGGAGATTCAGGGCCAGTCTATTCACTCCTCGAGCTCAAAGGGAAGCTTTTATGATATTCTCAATCGCAAGGGCATTTCTGATGCAACAGAAGAGGACGAAGGAGTCGCCAGGGAGTCGTGAGGCTCGGTGAAACACCGACACAGTTTAGGCAAAGTCAAGAAAAGGTTTTCTCTTGACCACCTTCCCTTTGGACATTCAAACACAATTCTCCTTGATTCGAAACTCCAGAATGAGTCTCTTCAGTTCAGAAACGAGTCTCAGAAGACTCAAGAGACCAAATCAAGACTCGCAAGGTGAACCAACTGCAAAGAGAAATCCGATCATAGTTGGAGGCTCGAATGCACTCAGATCCTCGATGAACAGAGCGCAAGCTGCTATCGACAGACTTGATTTCAAGAGTGGAATAGATATCTGTACAGAGGTTGGTAGCAGTGGCCACAGCAGCTGGGCAGAGCAGAGTATCCCTTCCGTCTTCTTTCTACTTGCAAGTTGCAGAGCTTTGGTTTCAGGGCTGACCAATCCTTGCCTCCTCTAATGACTTTCTTGAATTCAGAGTCTCGGAACCAATCCATCAGAGCCATGTCTACCACTTCTATCAAGAAGTATTGGTTTGGAGAGAATCGGTCAATTCCATGAGGCTGAAAAGGATGTTGAGAAAGCATTGGAGCACAGAGAGTCTCGTGAGGTAAGTCAAATGTCTAATCCAATGGGATCTGTCGGTTAGAAGATCTAATAAACTGAATATGTCGATCTCTTTTACTCAATCAGGTTCATCTCAGAGCAACCTTCAACTTTCTGGCTCTAGCTCTCCACCATCTTGAGGCTGCTGAAGGATTCCCTCGTCATGAAGATGAAACGATCAACTCTCATCTCTTAGAAGCAGATCTCTCGGATCTGAAAGATGGAATCAAGGATCTGAAGAATCGCCAGATTCAGAGTCCTTTCAAAAGACTATCTCCAGAACTCTTCGAAGAGATAATGTCCTTGACCGACTCTCCATCTCTCATCGTCTCTACCTCAACTTGCAAGTCTTGGAATCAATCAATACTCGGAGCTACCAGACTTTTTCGCCAGTTTAAAATGGAGGGAATGGCTTCCGACATCATCGAAGGAATCAAAGTCTTTGGGGAGAGAAGTAAGAACTCTATCAAATCAATTCATCTCAGAATTCAAGGCAGACTAGATGCAAATGAGAAGAAGCAACTTCAAGACTCAATTTCTCCATCGTCTAAGAGACTCGAGCTCCTCTCCGTCTTCCATCAAGGTGAACTTTCCAAAACGATCCTCGAGATAGCTTCGGAATGTAAAGGACTGGTATCGTTGAGTTCATTTAGGATGGGTAGCAGAGCGCCTTTTCATGTCTCATCGTTGAACCCTCCACTGCAAGTACCCTCAAATTGGAAACCTAAACTTCGAAGATTTGAATGGATGAGTGGAGGCTCCATTCTCGTCTGTGATCAAGCTCTTTCTAGATGTCTTCAAGACGCAGACTCGGTGAATCTGTGCACTCAAGGAGTTTCGTCAAGATGGGTAGTCAGGACACTATCATCAAATCCCAACTTGGTGAGGTTTCAAGTGCCTTGGATGGAAAAGGAAGTCGTTCAGAGCATTCCTCTCATGGTCTTGCCAGAGTTGAAGTATCTTCTCTTGGATTCAGCTCCTTCTTCACCAACTGGAAATGGAATTGTCTTCTTCGAAAACCTTCGAGTCCCCAAGTTGGAGTTTCTCAAATTCTTCCAGGTCGATCCAAAAGATCTTGAATGGATACAGACACCCAATTCTATCAAGACTCTCCGTATCGAGGCTCTACTCGGAAGAGATATCGATGAAGATGAAGATGTTGGTGATGAAGAAGTTGCTTCCGTCCTCGTCCAATCAATGAAGGATTGGAAAAACCTTTCGGAACTACAACTCAAGCTACCAAACCATCACTCTTCTCTCTTTTGGAATCGATTCTGTTGGCTTCTGACCCCGTTGGGACGCGAAAACATCCAAGCCGGCTACAAAAATCATTTCCTGTTTCCCAACCTTGAGTCGATCAATTTGGGCAGAACGGGTGGTAATCCTGTCTCTTCGATGGCTCTGGCTGCCATGGTGAGTGCTCGAGACTCTGTTAGTAGGCGTCTTTCCTGTAGAGACGTTCTTCTATGCTCTCAGGGCGATCTAGAGGCAGCTTCAGCAGAACCTCCAGACTCAAGATCAAATGAAGACGTCCCATTCAGGAAGCTCAAGATCAGCTCCATCGAGAATCTAGGGGTACAACTACCAATAGAAGGTGATCAAGGCTCTCTTTTGTGGCTCTACGACGAGTTTCCTGGTCTTCGCTAGTCGTTGAATCGAATCGTTGAGGTGAGTATCAGCAACTCAAAGCTTCCGCGCGTATATGATTGTTCAGATTTTCCTTCTCTCTCACATCAATCTGACAAGCCTCAACTCAATTCAAATCTATCTCTCTCGCTTGACAGGAATCGTCTCTCTAGATAAGAGTCTCTTGACTTTCCGTTTGGTCTCACGCGCATTTCAGGTTCATGATCGTTCCGTAACAATTCTCTCATCTCTTCTTCCATGGATTCTTCTTTTATCAATGGTTCAAGCTCTCTATTTTTGTACTTCAAGCTCTCAAAATCGTATTTGGTCAACTCCTTTCGATCTTCTCGTGTGAGATTGTTCGTCGCATTGGCTCAAACCCAACTCTTCTTGTTCAACTGCCAGCTCACGATGATACTGAGTCGATCAAAAAGAAAAGGGGTGTCTGGAGTCAGCAGAGAGAGAGAGAAAGTAGTCATCCAAAGGAAGTTCATAACCGACTTGAAATCGTTGATCGAGCAAGATAGGGACGGCTCGTCAAGCAAACAGTATGCATGATTTATTGTGGGGTATCTTAATACAAAGCAATCGACATTTACAGATGTATTGAACGAGAGAAACTATCAGAGAATGCTTTGCGAGATAGACTGTCCATGATTGATAAGAACAAACTTGCTTTCCTTCGATCCGGTCTCGGATTCTCTACTAAACCTCACTCCTCTCTTCTCACAAGCACTTCTCAAGCCTCTAATACTGTTCTTTACTTCGTTCTCTCCCGACACGAACGTTCCCCAATGAATGCCAACAGCAACTGGCCATTTCTTCTCTTTCAATTTGGTTTCTTTCTCCTTAGTCATGAGATTCATGACTCTGACAGCATCTTCTGGACCCATATGATTTGAAGAGTTTAATTCTGGATCTATTCTCGGGAATGGACTCCAAGCTGGTGGAATCGGATCGAAAGATTTGAGGAAAGAAATCGTAGCTCCTACTGAGATCGGAAGCAACAGAAGATGAGGTGCTCCTAATCTAGATGCGATTTGTTGAAATGCTGGACAGACTGGATAGGTAGAGGGAGATGAGGAAGTTGAAGTTGAAGATGAGTTGACGTTTGAGGTTGAAGCAGAGGCAGAGACTGGAGGATTGCCATTTGCTGATTGCATCCCATTTTGAATTTCCTTCGAAGTATCTGACGTCGATGAACTTGACGTCGAATTCTGATGAGATTGAAATTGATATCCGGTATCCCCTCCAAAGAAGATCCTAAAAGGTTCTCTACTCGACTTCTTCTTGTTTGTTAAAGAATGATATTCCAAAGTCCAACTAGCCCAAAGAGTAGTATTTGCGTCCAATCCAATTCTACCAGAACCGTGTTGAGCAGGAGTGCAAACCAATCTGAGATGCGAAACGTCATTCATTGGATCCATCTTCAATAAAGAATCTTTCGTAGAAGAAGAACTTGGACTGGTCATTAGGACTTCGTCCCACCAATCCAATTCAGTCACTTGTTCTTCTGGTACGCTTAGAGGAGATGAAGTGAAAAATGACTTGTTTCCGAGAGGAACTATGAATCGTAAGTGGGAAGAATTGAGGTTCCATAATTCGTAGATGGTGTTGTAGTCGAGATGATCTGAGATTTCGAATCGAAGGGAAAAGAGATTGAGGGATTGGATCAGAATCAGAGCGAGTAAAGCGCTTCCACAAGATGAATGATAAGCTCAGTATCTAGTGTCACTCACCATAGTGAGAATGAGAGATCACAACGACGTCTATCGGTGGTAGATCAGAGATTGAGCATGGAGCGGGGTAGGATCGAATAGGACCAGCAAGTTGAGTCGGAGAGCATCTGAAGAAAGACGAAGAGGGAAACAAGAGAACAAAGATTAGAATGCAGCTAAGCTTCTCTGCCAGGGACATCTCCAGCATGGGATAGAAGTATTGAGCTCTACTGATCTTGATAGATAGGAGTAGCAGCTAGCTCTCCACAACTTCTCCTTCGCTCAACCTCGACGCGAACTCTGTCTTTACTCACCTTTCTGAAAAGATTGGATCAAATAAAACTCGCACTGGCCTCTCAGAATCGCTTCCCTGTGAACCGATTGGAGGTAATTGAAGCAAGACTCCAGCATGTCCAAGCCAAGTAGTCTTTACCTGATCTTTACTATCATAGCTGAAATCTGGCTTTGTGACTTGCAACTTCTCTTCCTCTTCTCTTATCTGTTCTCTATCCTGTTGAGATTCCTGAGAAGGAGAGGAAGGATCTAGACTTGGATCTTGTGCATCTTGTTGCACACCCCATTCAAGATTTTCCCAAACTTCCCAAGGAGTAGGTTTATGAGCGCTTGGCCAAGGATTACAGAAGCCAGTCCTGATTTGCTTTTGATCTTGATTTGATTTCTCTGGGACTGGATTCCAATGAGGAAGATAGGAGGACCAAGTTGAACCTGGAGCTGGAGATAGAACGTGGTGCGGTGGAGGTAAATCTGGAATAGCAATCCGCTCAGATAGAAGTAAGGGAGGCCGACTGGAAGTTGATTCTGGATTGGATTTCTGATCTGAAGATGAGTTTGTAGAAGGTAAAGACGTCGTTGAAGTTGTTTGAGACATTGTGGGAGATAAGCGATGTTAAGATTGCAAGTCAAGAAGGAAAAGTTCAAAATCTGTTCTTTGCGCTTTACTTTCTCAACGTCACTTCGGAATCTTCCAATGGATGTTCCAATTCCACTTGCAAGACTAGATTTAGAGAAACAAGATTCAGATGAACCTGCAATCGAGACGTCTACAAGCATCCAAGACGAAGCTCGAGGACCAGAAGCAGAACCTCAGTCAGTCCAACACTCTTTACAATCTCGAGATCCAGTACAAGATGGCGACGACAACGAAGCAAGAATCGAGTTCACTGATGACAATGAAGCAGAACCTGACCGTCAAGCTAGTATCAGAGACGTACTCCGAGAGGAACATTCTCAACAAGCTGCAAGTGGATCGACGAAGGCGGCTATCAGAAGCCATCGAAATTTTCCAGATCCAAGTTATCCCAGCTTTACTCTTCCCATTGCTAGGAGAAGGAAAAGAGAACCTGGAATCGAGTATAGCGATTGGCAAGAAGAGGATAGGCAGAATCCTTTCAACTGGAGAAAGAGTGAGTCCAGTTTGAAATCTTACTTCCCCCGTCGCTGTCGACAGTCTCAGACCAGATCTCAATTTCATTCTTGTCACTGATTTACATCATCGTTTCTCATTTCATAAGGGAGGAAACGAATCTTGCTCGTGGTAGGCTTCTTCTTCGCTTTTACTACCATCATGAACGCTTCGAGCTATACCATGGCCGAAAAGGGAGCTACCTCTGAGTTTGGAGCTTCAGGATTGACCTATACTTCAGGGACTACTACTTTTTTGGCGGCAGTTGCTTTTGCTCCCATGGTCTTAGCTCCGATTAGCGATGCTCAAGTAGGTGAGTCAAATTTCGGAGACCTTGAGAGAAGAAGAGGCACTGAATTTCTTTTTTGACCCCTTGAAACCGATTTGTTGATATCTGAACAGGACTAGTATATTTAGCTATCGGTCTAGGCGGATTGGTAGGATACTTTGGCAACTTTCTTCAAGAACGCATCTACGATGCAGAGACCAAAAGGTGCCATGAAAAAGCAGAACCAGAAGTTAGATTATATTTGGCAGCTTCTGTTGGAGTTTTTCTCTTTCCTGCCTCTCTGTTCTTCTTCGCTTGGACTGCTAGGCCTTGGATCTCACCCGCCGCTCCCATCGTTGCCTTGGTTCTGCTCAGTGCGAGTGAGTAGTAGAAGAAGAAGAAAAACGAAAGATGCGACGACTGACCTGCTTGCATTGTCTTCTCATTTGATATATAAGGTATCTATTGGATCCACGTATCGGTAATCTCATACATCGCCGATTGCTTTGAGAGATACACCTCTTCTGGTCTTGCAGCGGAGTACTTCACTCGAGTTCTACTCGCGGCTTTCTTCCCTTTATTTCTGTCGAAGATGTACGAGAATCTAGGTCCTCCGATCGCCTCTTCAGTCTTGGGATCGATAGCTGCAGTCCTCAGTCTATGCCCTTTTCTGTTGATCCGGTTTGGGGAACAGCTGAGACGCAAGAGTCGAATCGTCAGACAACTCGAACAAGACGAGTTCGATCTCATGAACAAAGACTTGGAACTAAGTGGATGAGAATCATGTACACATAGATTATTAGAGTTATTCAATGTCGATGTCTTTTCCCATTACGTGTGTACTCTTACAAAACTCTAGGACCGAACCGGAAGCGAAGCGAAACGAATCAATAAGTAGAAAGAGGAGGCTTGTAAACGTTCTTACCGTGCATAAAGTAGTAGATGAAAGGAATCAAAGTCAGTCCGACCAAGACAACTGAGGAGTAGTTCATCGTTATTGGAGTGACTGGCAAAGCTGTAGGCATACAGAACAAGACCAGTTCAAACCCGATCCAACAAACAGCGACGATGTTCACGATCCAGCCACCGGTCTTTCCACAGTTGAAGCGTGCTCCGGAAACAGCAGATCTGCCTTCTAGCATAGAGATAAGAATTGGGATCGCGTAGCTGAGAGCGAGAGCGACGACTCCGACTTCAAGGGATTAGAAGGAAAGAGACAAAGAAAGTGAGCGCGCATTTTCGAGTTGACAAAACTTCAACATCAAGAGAATCTCAGCTCTCACTCACCGGAAACGAAAGCAGTGAAGGCAGAAGAGCTTCCAATGTAGATCACTCCCAGTAGCATCTGAACGACAGTGACCAAAATGAGAGACCACAAAGGGACGTCGAGCGTCGTGTTGACCTTCTTGAAGAGATTCGACAATGGTAAACCATTATCTCTTGCTAGACTATAGGTTGTTCTTGAAGCTGCGACTGTGATCGAGATAGAACAGACAAAAGTAATGACTAGAACCAAGAACGTCAAAGCGAAGCCTCCTCCAGGAGTACCCATGACTTGCGAGAAGATGTATGGGAGTGCTTGTCCGAATTGACCTGAATTTTCGATGATTAGATCTAGTGCTGGAAGCGTGAAGCAAAGTGGTAGAATGAAGAATAGGCCTGCAATTCCTCCTGTAGGGACGCAGAGCGATAGAGCTTGAGGTAATTTGATGTCTGCTTCTTCGCATTCTTCAGCCATCGAACAAATCATTCCTGAGAGAGCGGAAGAGAGAGACGAGACTCAAGTTAAGTTTAGCAAGAGAACATAATAAAGATTCTATCGAGTCTTATTCTTAAAGTATCAATGGCAGACCACTTACCCAAAGCGCTGAAAGTGTAAGCAGATGGCAAAAGCCCGATGAAGAAAGAAAAGCCTCCCCATCCACTGAACGACTTGTCGTAGTGCGTGAGAGCGTAATCGATTGAGTGTCTTCCAACTTCAGCCTTGACGGAAAGCGCTATGAGACAAACGAAGATCGTAACGAGAGTAAATACAGCGCACAGAGTGTCGACCATTGGCAGGAACTTGTTCATAGTCGCCGATATAACCAAGGTCAACAAAAGAATCAAGTAGAAGATCAGAAGCACCTGCCAAGTGTCGAAGACGAAATCTGGATGATAGAGAACCACTGAGGCTCCGATTAGACTAGCGAATCCAAAGTTGACTGAGTCAACAGTAGGTAGTCAAGTCGGAAAGCATGTAAAACAGAGTGAGTCGATCAGTACGACACGGATAGCTGTTGATCTCAATTTTGAGCTCTAACCTCACCTGAAAGAGTAATCGTCCAAGTTCCAATCAGATAAATCCACCCAGTGACGTAGCTCATCAAGACTTTCTTCTTATCTCCAGTGGCAAGTTGATACGACCAATAGCTCGATCCAGCTGACGTAGGCCAACGAGAAGCCAATTCCGCTGTCATCGAAGAGAATCAACAGATTGAGACTTAATTCAGTGATGAAGAGGGTAGCAATATGGAAAATTGTCCTTATCTGTGGCTCACCTAGAGAGAGAGCGATACACTCATCTAGAAGAAGAACGACCAACCATCCGACCCACATCGTGAGGTTTCCACCTCCATATATGGCACTAAGAATGGGTCCTCCGAATCCATAAGGGATGGCAGCGATAGAAAGACTCTGGAAGAGTAGAGTGAGTAGTGATCGATTCTGCTTGAGCTCTTTTCGATATCCTAATCGCTCTGTAAGATCTTGTTCTTCTGGGTAGGATTCGAGTGAAACAGTTGCCTTTTCTTTCTCTTGAAACGATTGAGACATCTTTGAGTTGTTGGGGAGAAGGAGGAAAGAAGAAATCATTTTGAACGGGATCACTTCGGATGAGCTATGGTCACTTCCATGATAAGCATATAGTCAGATAAGGATTCGAGGATCGTTCTCAGAAAACGCATTCAGGAACCCTTGATACCCATCTCTTCATTTGGGATGGAGTCAAACGGGCACAAAGAGAGAGGGAGAGCGGAGAGAGAGGGGGGAAGAAGATAAATTGCCACTTGCCACTCTACTGTTACATTACACTACTCCATCATCGAATCTTCTCCTTGAATTTCACCTCGAGAATCTTCCAAAGTGTCTTGATGCTCATTCTCCTGATCAACCTGAGCCAATCTAGCCACCTTCATCCACCAACCATTCAATCCGACTCCATTTTCCTCATCCATCAACTCTCTGAGCTCATCATCTTCTCTATCATAATCCTGCTTCAACAAATCCAATCGATGCTCAGGTAAACCTTTCATTCTACCTTTCAATCCATCTTCACTTGGAACTCCCAACCAATTCTCAGCACTTAGATTCAAATCTTCTTTCAAAGAGAAGGTTCCATCTGGTAGCTGGTCAAAGGCATGTTCAATCATGACCTTGTAAAGATTGGTTGATCTTAAGGTTTCTTCCACTTGATGATCTGACCTAGAAGCGGTCGAAGTCAAAGTCCTCCAGTCCGAAGAAAGTAGAACTCTCTTCCAAAAAGTTCGATTAGCGTCTTGAAGTCGAAGAGAAGGTACTCCCTGAGCAAGATAAGGTCAAACAAGTTTCGAAGTCAGTTCAAAGGGAGTTTGGGAGCTTCAGGCTATCGGATTCGTACTCACCTGAGCTCTAGCGAAGACCTGGAAAGCGGTCGAGAAACCTCTGGCGCTCTCTTCACCTTCGAGTGGATCCTGAAGAGTGAGGAGGTCAACCATTTCTTCAACAGAAAGAACATCTCCAGTGAAAAGACGTTTGATAAGAGAGGTGAAGACCTGAAAAAAAGAGCATTGAAACTCAGAGAACGTCAGTGGTTGTAAAGGAGGTTGTTGTGCCGATTTCTTCCCTTTCGATTACTCACGGATCTGAATTGCTCATACTCATGCAATCGAGAGGCTGTCATCTCTGTAATGTTCTCAGCAAGAGTGTCTAGATCATTGCCACGGATGGAAGATTCCTCCAAAACCTTAGTCATGTTCTCTCTCAAAGAATCTTGGACTCGAACTAGATCCAAGTGATCATCGAATCTCTCTTCCAAGGTTGTCTGAACCATTGGATTCAGAATATCTTGTTCGCTCTTGTCCGCCATATAGCTCAACTTCCCAAGACTGAACATCAATTTCTGTCTATTCAATTTACTCTCATCAGCGGCCAAGGTTTTCAAAGTTTGAGAAGTCTTTTCATAATTTCCCAACTTCAAATCATGAATCCAAGAAAGACTCTTGTTGTCTGTAATCGATAAGAAATCTGATAATAATTCTGTATAATGTTGTTCCAAAAGAGTTCTGTTATGACCGTTCTCGATAAACCATCTATAAAGTTCATGAGCGAAAGGTTTACCAAATCTTTGAACGTATTGATCTAGACGATGATTAGTTTGATCTCCAACGATTTTCTCATTGCATAGATTCACTAAAGTTCTGAAATCTCTATGGTCTTCTGCTAATCTGAAAGCTCTGACTTGACCTTGTTTTCCAATTGAAAGTAAAGGATGGATCATCGCAGATCTTGCTCTTGTATAACGACCATCTAAAACTGATAACTCATTACTTTTGGTAACATCCGAGCTTGAAACTGCCAATAGATAAGATTTCCTCTTGAGATAAATGTCTAAACCAGTCTCTGCTAGACTGCAAAGTTGAGCTTTAAGAACTTGTTGCAGTCTTTGACGACGAGTTTGAAGATCTTCAACTTCTGTATCGTCTACGTAGTCATTTCTAACTTGATCTACCACACTACCAAACTCTCTCGATCTATCCTTGATGATGCTCTCAGTCATGCTGAAGAGGCTTTCGAATAGATCGATTCCGATCGGTTCAGCAGTCCAAGCCTCGAAAGAAGAAGGTGAATCATCGATTCGGTATAACCCTCCATGTTCTCTTCTGAACTTAGCTGCTGCTTGGAATAAAGTCAAGGCAATCTCACTGACTTCTTTGACCAACATCGATCTACGTTCGAGAGATTCTACAGCTGAGGATTTGATAATCTTGAGAAGTTGCTCTTGAACGTTGCCTAGATGTGGAAGTTCCGATTTGAAGAATTCTCGAACTACATCTGATCCAAATCCTTGACCTATTTCCGACATGACAGACTTGATGGCTAATACCAGAGGTGAATCAGTGTTTCTGTTTGAAGCAGAATCGATGTACTCGTTTTGATAATGCCAGAGTTCACCTGCAGCTGCAACTCTTTCTGCGTCCGATCGAAGCTGTCGACGAGTGCTTTGAGAGAGCTGAAGAGAGAAAGAGAAAAGCAAAGAGCAGAAGAAGTCAGAATCTGAGTAAACATTCTTCCTTTTATCCCTCTCATTTCGAAGACTCACCTTTCCCATCACGTTGTTCTCGTTCAGAAACTCCATCAATCTCTTCATTCTCTCTAGCCTTTCCTTTATCTGTCCTTCAAGGTTAGCGAATGCATCCAATCCATCAGAATCAGAAACGACCAATTGATAACTCAATTCCTCGCAACTCTTCTGTAAATCGCCTTTGAAATTGGATCCCAATCCAAAAGCCAAAGGGTTCAAAGGATTAGCACCAAACGAAATGGCTTGGTCCAATTTGATTCTTAACCTTTCATTTTCTAAACTCCTCCTTTCTGCTAAAGATTGATCCGGTAAAGAGATTTCATTGGCTCTTGAGAAGTTGAAGTCTAAATCTAAAACACCACTTTTGAGAGTTAGAACTTTCAAGTTGGAAGTTGAAGGAGAAGCGTGATGATGAGAATATTCTACTGGTTCGAAACCTACTCCTAGGCATCGATTCAGACTTGATCTTTTGAGTGAGATGAATTCTTCGAAGTCGCCATCTGAGAGGAAGAGGTCGAAAAAGAATTTGAGCAAAAGCGAAGAAGATCAGAACTAAACTTAGTAGGCAGCCTTTTCAAGTCCAAAGAGAGACTGACCTTGTTCGAGAATCAAAGAAACAACAGCTTCTGGGAAGACTACAAAAGCAGCCGGACCACCATTTGGAATGCATAGCTTCGGAGTTCTATAAGGTCTAGGATCAGGATCCTAAAGAAAAGAAAAATCAGAGTAGATAGTCAAAAGTCAGCAAAGGTTAGATTTCAATCTCATCTTACACTCTCAACCCGAACTTCTTTCCCCACGAAAACTCACCGGAATATCTCTCAAAAACCTAACAGATCTAACGACAAAGACATTAGGAGTGACATTTTCCTCCAAATGCAAAACTGCAATCCCAATTTTCTTCTTCTCATCAATCGAGAACAAAATCGAGACTTGATCATTTCTCAATATTTTGGAATCTTCGATTGAGATTCTATTTCCGAACAAACCACCAGCACCAATTCCATTCGAAGTACCTTTGATATTTGAACTTGTAACCTGTTCCAAAAAGATTTCAGAACCTTCTATTAGATTCTTCAAATCCATTTCACACACCAACCTTTCCCCACCACTTCCACTTTGTAATTTCCAAAGTTGAATGGAATTAGAAGAGATAGCGAGTAAAGAAGATTCTTTTGAATTTCCAATTGTACTTCTCCTATCTTTAGAACTTGATGATGTAGAGAGAGAAAATAAGCCTTCTTTTCCAAAGGAAGAATTGGATCCAATCAAAGATGAAGTAGTTGGTACTGGAGCTGAACCGAATAATCTGGAAATCAAACCTCTTTGTTGTGGGAAAGGAGAAAAATTCATTTGGATTCTACCACTCGAAGAATGAAGTGTAACTTTGAAGATTCGAGAATGAGTGGTGGATAGAGCGTAGGATTTCGCCTGATTTTGAGAAGAGAGAAGGAGAATATCAAGGCGTCAATTCTCGTGATTCTCCTTTAGGAAAAAGAAAAAAAAGGTTCGAGACTACCCTGTCAAACAGCAAATATTCATTCCACTCACCTCGCATCTGACGAGAGCTACGATTTCCTCTCCAATCCCTAAAGGGGTGGCCAATTTTTGAAAAGACGATCCACTATCCTCATCATCGATCGACATTCCGATACCAGAAGCCAAAGTTTCCCAAAGTCTGACTTGACCTTCTGGTAGGACCACTAATAAACCAGGTTCTTTATCATTTCTTGGAATCAGACAACAGAATGGAAGAGTTAGAGAGTTGCTTTTGGCTAGAGTTGGTAAGGGGAAGGTGTAACACATTGGAGAGAACTGTGGGATGAAGGGGAGAGATGAGAGGGTGTGATTCTGTCAGGAAGGTTTGAATTGATGGGAGAAGAGAGGAAAAAGAAGTCGAAGAAGATGGAGAGAGACAAAAGGAACTCACGCTGTTGAAGTTCCAAACGTGACAAGCCGATCTGGTGACTAGGAATGAGAAACCGGTTTCCACGTCCATTTCTCCATAGATTGGATCAATGTTGAGATCTGGAAGGAGATAGAGAAAGGGACGAAGGCAAGGAAAGAGCCAAAGTTGAGAACTGAAGTCGAGAAGGATCTGAACTTCAAAGCAAACCTCAATCTGTCTTTTCGTTCCTCCTCATCCAACTGCTGATACCAAAAGTCTTATTTTTTCTCCTCGAGACAATGAAAAGTCAGTTGTACTTACCGATGCCATTGAGTACTTGAGCGACCTCTATGGGTATTCTAGAAGAAGCTCTGACGCTGAGAATGTCATCTCTAGAAAGTAGATCTCCACTATTCAGTTCCAACTGTTGATTGATATTCCCAATATTGATGTGACCAGTCTGATGAGTGATTCCGACCATTTCTGAATCTTGTTGATGAAGAGAAGTAGATCCTTCCAATCCTTGCTGCTGCTGTTGGTGAGATGGAGTGAAAGGGGAATTCCTCGCTGCAACGTTTCTTCTCTTTGGAGTTGCATTTGGGATTGGATTTGGAATCGAGTTTGCAGGAATGAAAGATTGTTGATTGGATGTCGTAGAATTGAGAACATTGCTTCGAGTTGATCTTGCTGGTGAATTCCTTAAACTGCTGGGAGTTCCTGCTCTTGTCCTTTTGGATGGAACATTGTTGGGAGACGAGAACATTCTTAAGGATGTTCTGTAGTCCAGTTCTACTCTTGATAAGCAGATAGAGAACAGAATAGCAGGTTGAGGATGAGTTGGTGGTAGGATGAAGGAAGAAAGAAGATCATCTCGATTCTCTCCAACACTCCAACACTTCAACACTTATTAATTCTCCAATGTCGAGTCGAGATCGGTTCTTCCAATCTCTTTCCGATGCAAGGAACCAATTGACAACTCAGTTAGAGAACACTTCATTGAACTTCGGAGGAACGACGTCTTCATCTTCAACTTCCTCCAGACCTTCATCCACCAGTCAACATCAACAATCATCTTCAAATGGATCCGCTTCATCTTCATTAAGAAGAAACGACACTACAGCTACTTTACCACTTTATTCAAGAGCTAGTTCAGGTCCAAATGTCCCTCAACAGGTATTGCACTCTAGACCTGGCGAGGCTCAATCTCAGGCTGATAGATTGGCAACTCAGAGAAGACAGAGGAAACCTACAAATGGTTTGGGGACGGAAAACGTAGATGGAAATACTCCTTTGAAAAGAATTCATGAATATCCAAATTCAAATGGAAAGATTTCACTAGAGTGAGTCAGCAAAGAGATGGGATGAACGAGACTGATAGTCGAGACACTCCAGGATCCTCTATCGCTTCTATCACTCGAGTCGCTTCTATATCCGATTCTTTAGAAGTTGGAAGACAAAATCGAGGTCTCGTTCAACAAAGAAAACTCAAAGAGAGAGTTCTGACTTTGACTGACTCTGACACACACACTCTCTCTCTACTGCACCGCCTTTTCTCGACCTCTTCAACTGGTCAGCCTCTTCACTCCTCCTCAGAGAACTCCTACTTATATGGGTGCAACCCTGGAAAGAGGAAGAGGGGCTCTGACGGGTAGAGTCTCTATAGAAACGGGTCCTCAAGAGAAGATCTCAAACATAAGGCTCAAGGTGAGATTCTCGAAGATGAGATCTGAAGAAACCACTTCTCGAGTCTGATCAAAATCCTTTCTCTCTCGTTTTCCTTGCTTTCTTATTCGCAGTTGAAATGTGTAGCCAGAGTCGCAATCCCCTTCCAAGATTCACGTCGTTCCAATCCTCAATCATCAGGTCCAATCTCTCTATCAAACAAAAACCCATCCAGAGAAGCTTTGAACGAAAGAGAAGTTTTATTACTTCAATTGGAACAACATTTATATTCTACAAGTCCTTCTAATACTGAATCGATTTTCGAATTGGGTCATGGATTTCATGAATTACCTTTTCGATTTGAATTACCAGCTGAAACTTTAAAGGGGAACCCTTTACCTCCTTCTTATGTTTTGGAAGCTAGTAAAGATGCAAGAGAAGGTAGTGGGAATGGGAGTGGGAGTGTATCAGGTGGGGGATTAGGTTATAGAGCTAGTTTGATTAGAGCTGCAAAAGGTCATTTACCGGAAAGTATGGCTAGTAAGGAATGGGCTTCTGTCAAGGTTAGTTCGCTGAGAAAGAGTGATTGGAGCTTACTTGACTAGATTTGACAACGAAGTCTAAGTTTCCTTTTTCCCATGTTCTTTTCCTTTCTTTCCCAGTGGTATGTCAAGCTCACCGTCGAGAGGCCAGGAATGTTCAAAGTCAACGATCGAATCTTTGCTCCCTTTTCGTACCTTCCGCCTCCGACTCGACAAATGTCGAATCTCCTGATGTCGAGACTAGATCTCACCTCAAGTCTTAGATCTCAACCCTCTCTACCATCTCGAACGATTGGTTCTCATCCAAATTGGAAATTCTCAACGATAGCTTTGAACAATGGACCAAGTCAAAATCAAATTCTGAATGGAAGCAACAGTCATGGAAGTAGTGGTCTACTATCATCACTCTTTGGTAAATCAAAAGATAAAGGTAAAGGATCAGATTCCACTCCTGATAGATGGACTTTATCAATTCCAGACCCTCCAATCTTCCCGCTCCGTTCAATCATTCCCATTCTCTTAAAATTGGACAATCCAACTCAATTCAACACCAATACCTCGATCATACCTTTGATTGAATTATTTGAACATGTCCAATTGATATCCAAAAATAATGAAACTGGTTATCATCTTCAATCAATCGCTAGAGCTACTTTAGAACCCACCTTTAGAACGATCAATAATGGTAAAAGTTTGGAATGGCAAGGTTATTTAGACGTTCCTGGGAATTGTGGACCTTGTTTTGAAATTGAACCTGCTTTGTTGAAGTTGGAATATTTCATTGGAGTTAGATTGATTAATGGAGGTCCGATTTTACATGCTGAAACTTTTGTTTTGGCTTGCGCTCCTCCTAATGTTGTTCCTAGATCTACTTTAAATCCTCAAACTCCTGCTCCTACCTCTGCAGTCACTCAGGATCCTCAACTTCAATTGAACTCTTCAACAACTGAAGCCGGAAAAGGTGGAAAATCAAACAAAGGCAAGAATAGACTTTCATCTTCAAGTCAGATAGTGAACGACAACGCTATAGCTGGGCCTTCAAATCCAACTCAACCTCAAACAATCGATCCTTCAAGTTATCCACCTGAGAAAGAAGCTGCCAATTCCATCTCGGAGTCATCCAATCTCGCTGCCGTCCCGAGTGGATCTTCAGCTCCTCCTTTACCGAACCGTAATCCTCAACCTCAACCTTCGATGGTCACTCCTTCATCTCCACCTCCTTCGAATCATCAAAGGTTGACAAGTTCTGAAGAAGATGATATTGGAATCGGAATGGAACTTCCACCTTCGTATTTCGAGGCTACCGGTCTTCATGATGCAGAATGACCGATGTTGAATGCTTCGTATTTATCTATTTGCTCTGTATGGCTGAATGCTTCCCATCGATTTGTACAAAACTGTTCTGGATCCTTGTACTTGTATATAGTTTGTCTTCGATCAAACTCTCTGTAATTTCTGTTCACCTCCTCCTCTGCTTCGGATCTTGAAACTTTGCTCCTCTTTGTATGTTTGTAATTTACCTCGTCCAGTGCTAAATACTTCATTATATTCGCTTTTGCAGGCGACCCCGTTTGTCGAGCGCGATGGGTCGGTGAAACGCCGACGCCGATGAAGAGAAGGAAAGGAGAGGACGACAGAGAAGTTTGCAGCTTCTCTTTCAACCACATCCTTCAAGCATCAAAGGCTCGTTTTGATTCACGCGATAGCTACAAGATGAGTAGCAGAAGACCAAAGAGAACCAGTCCAGGAGCAGCAGACGAGCCAGCTGCGAAGAGGACTGCTACCGAAGAAAATGGAATTGCAAACTCGAACAGAGACTCGATCCAGAGAGCGCAGGCTGCGATGGACAGAGTGGATTTCAAGACTGGAGTAGAGATATGCACACAGGTAAGCATCAATCATAGTGTAAATCGGGAGGCAAAGAAGAGAAGGAGTCCTGTTCTTTCTAGCTGTTCTTCCTGTCTTCTTCGTTCTTTCATACTTGCCCTTCCAGCTTGCTGAGTGTTAGCCTGCTCTTTCATTTCTCCTTCTCTTGCAGGTTCTCGAATCGCAACCTCTTGATCCAGCACAGCCACTCTTACTCAGAAGTATTGGCTTGGAAAGGATAGGTCAAGTCTACGAGGCTGCAAAGGACGTTGAGAAAGCCTTGGAGGGCAAGAAGACTCGTGAGGTGGGTCTAATGTTTGATGGAAGATCGAGTTCTTGCCATAATTTCAACTTAACTGATTCTTTTTTCACCTTCCTCCCTCGTCACGCAGACTCATCTCAGAGCGACGTTCAACTTTTTGGCTTTGGCTCTCCATCACCTCGAGATTGCTCAGCAGATTCCTTCTCAAGAAGACGAGATAATGGTCTCCCACCTCACAGACTCAGGATTATCTGAACTCGAGAGTGAAATCGCAAGGCGAAGTATCGACAACTCGAGACTCCTTTCAACAGACTCTCCCCCGAGCTCTTCGTTCAAACGATTTCCTTCTGTGATGCCCCTTCTATCGCCATTTCTAGCTCGGTTTGCAAGTCATGGAACGATTCTATTCTGGAAGCCAAGGATCTATTTCAACGCTTCAAGATGGAATCAAAATTCTCCAATATCATTAAGGGCATCCAGTTCTTCGGGCAAAAAAGTGACAACTCCATCAAGTCGATCGACATCGGGATTGGAACTGAATTAACCAGAGAAAAGCAAAATCAACTTCAAGAATCAATTTCACCTTCTTCCGAAACAATTCAGGCTCTCACCATCATCCATCAAGGCGATCTGTCGGAGCTGATTCTCAACATAAGTTCGGATTGCAAAGAGCTAAAGATTCTCTCTTCATCAAAAATGGGGGAGGTTAGACCCTTTCGTCGTTCTTCTGGGAATCCGCCTCTAGCTTTTCCAGCGAATTGGAAGCCCAAGCTTGAGAAGCTGGAATGGAAAGCAGGAGGAAACGTGATCATCTGTGATGATTCTCTCCTTGGACATCTTCAAGATTGTAAATTCATCACTCTGTGTAGTAGAGGGATCGGATCATCATGGGTGGTTAAACTTCTCTCATTGTCTAGTCTGAAGACAGTGAATATCCCTTGGATTGTGGACGAAGCCGTAGCAGAGATCCCAATGAACGTTCCAAACCTGAAACACCTCTTCTTGGATCAGATCCCACGGGCGAACATTGGTGCTGCGAGCTTCTTCTTCCAACAATTTCAAGCTCCGAAACTCGTGTATCTACGTGTCAAGAACCTTCATCCAAAGGATCTCTCGTCGCTTCCAGCCGAGTGTTCTCCATCATCACTGGCCATCGATGGTCTGACTATCGAAGCTGGAGAAGAAGCTGCTGTCATGCTGGTGGAATCAATCAAAGACTGGGAATCTCTTGTGTCTCTTAAACTTTCTATAGTTGGATCATCTGCATTTTGGAGTTCACTTCTTGGCCAGCTTCAACCGTTCAGCAGGGTCAACATCAGAGCAGGATACCAGAATCATTTCCTGCTTCCTGACTTGCAAGATCTTCAGCTCGGTTACAGAAAGCTTAATCAGAACGAGGCTCCAGCTATCTCTGCTCTAGATTTAGGTTGTATGTTGGCCTCAAGACAAGCTATCTCTCGAGGACTTTCCTACAAGCATCTTCTGTTGGCTGGTACGGGAGACTTCCAAGCATCTACCCTACCTCCCCCAGCAGCCGATTCGGATGAAGAGATCCCTTTCTCGGACACAGAAGTTGATTCTATCAAGGTGCTAAAGGTCTACTTCCGGATCGAAGGCGATGAGACTGCACTGGCTTGGTTAAGGGAGAACTTCGGGGAGCTCTCTGGATCTGGATGATGGGGTGATTAAAATGTCGGGTTCCGAGAAGCAAGCTTTCAGGTGTTCACATTGGATTGCAAGAGCTGCTTCTGATCTTCAATTCTGTCAACTTCTCTTCTGTTTTCTCTCCAACTCTCAGATGTAGCGACATCGAACCGAATCGCTCAACAAGTCAGAAGTCAGAACTCAATCTAGTTGATAGTCTTCGTTGATGATCTCTATCTTTTATTCTGATATTTGTTTTGTTTCTATGTTCTCAGGTCGAATCTCAATTGATTCCAAGCCTTTATCCAAAACAGAGTCGCTCTCGCGTCTCTCTCTACTCTGTGATTACCCGTACTTGCGAGCTCTGTATGACTCCCAATCGAAATCGTTTGACTGAGCCTGTTGAACGTATACATCAAGTTTTATTTCCCTTTCGAAAAGTGTGAGAGTGTGAGATCTGAGAGGTATGGTAGGCAAAAGCGAGAGAGCATCGTTTTTCAATCTTTCTTCTTGATACAACCCTTCTCAAATGAACAACTTCAATCCGACCTCAAGACTTCCACGCCTGAAATCTCATCCAAGCATATCAAAACTAACAGAAGCTTTGGAACTCCTATCGAAAATCTATGCCCCATCTCTGAAATTTCAGTTCTCTTCAAGATCAGATTCTTCCGATGAGCCTTCGTCCAACAATCAAAGATTACCCAGCGATGACTTGGATCTCAGTGAAGAGGATTTGATCCAGATAGTCAGAGCTGATGAAACAGAAAGAAGATTCGCAAAGAATTGGTTGACTCAGATGATTGGAAGTGGATTGGACTGGATTCAAGAAGAAGCAGAAAAAGACGAAGAAAGTCTGAAGGATGAAAGCAGTCGACCTTCTGCTATCTCAAGGGACCAGAAGATGTGGGATGTATCTTCTCTGATTGATCTGGCTGGAAACATATTGGCCAGTGAAGCTAAAGTCGAAGGTGAGTGGGGACAGAATGATGAACGAGAAGAGAGCTTTCTTCTTTGCCTTCTTTGATGCTCTTCTACTTACCTAGCAGTCTTCGACATCCTTTATAGAGTCATACTCTGGTGATTTTAGCTTCTTTCTGCTGTGTTTCACTAACTCATGACCTTCGAACTCCATCTGTCTTCGTTTTCTCTAGAATCTAAAGAAGGACTGGATCGAACATTCACTTTTCCACTCTCACCAAGTCCATTCTCCAAGGAGCTCTATGAATCTTTCAGTCTCAAAAGTGTCTCCGAGTCAAGTCAAGAAGTCTTGGTGCCGCGGAACTCTACGGAGAATTCGCATAGCGTCACTCTCACTCTTCTCGACCTACCTCTACCACCTTCTGGAGTTTCGTCAAGTGAGGATCAAGCTTCCGCATCAGCTTCAACGGATCATAATGACAAGTCTGCTTCTGCAGCTTCAGCTGTAGGATTGCAGACGTGGGCAGCTTCAATCGTGCTGTCGGATCTTCTGATTCGGAATCCACGCTGGTTACATTCCGATCTAGAGATGCAGAGATCAGAGAGAAGATCTCTGAAGATAGTCGAGCTAGGAGCTGGAACAGGTTTAGTTGGTCTAGTAGCTGCTAAACATCTACAAACAATTGAGAATGGAACAGAGAATCATCAAGAGCCAAAAGATTTAATTTCGCTGACAGATTATCACCCCACAGTCTTGGATCATTTGAGAAGTAATGTCAACAATGTGATGAAGAATCAAGCCTCACCTTCTCTAGAATTGAAAGTCGAGAAATTAGATTGGGAAGAGGTCGATTCAGGTTTCAAGTCCATCGAATCGACAACTTGGATCGAAGGCAGAGGAGATTCAGATCTAATCCTAGCTGCTGATGTCGTTTATTCTCAGACTCATGCATCCTGGCTACATTCTACGATTTTCTGTACCCTCAAGATAGACCTTCAGTGGAGCTCTGAGAGAGAACAGGTCCAGATCAGCAAATCAAGAGCTCATGTCTTATGTGCAAAGAGAGAAAGAGGTCGATTTGGTGAATGGGCTTTGATTGATGGAGTCGACAAAGTGTTTGGAAATGCTTTCAAGCTGGAAGAAGTGAATTTAGATCGACGAAGTGGAGATGAGAAGTCGCCTCAATTGAGGGTGATCGAGAGAAGAGAGTTGCCAAAAGTGAAGGGATTGGGGAGACAGGATGAAAATGGCTGGGTCTGGTGGCAACTGGCTTGGGCGAATGTGTAAGGTTTATCATTAGAAATATTGTCATAGACTGTTGATGATGTCTATTTGATGCGAGAGAAGCTATCGTTCTGCTTCTCCCTGTTTGTGTTTCACCTCTCCTTGCGAACTTTGACAGAGGTAGCCCAACGAGGTGCCTCGACAGATGAAAAGTTCTCCAGATATTCTCAAGCTCGTTTTTGATAAGATATTGCTTTCGATCGAGCTCGAGTTGACGTTCGGGGAGAGACGTTCGATTGGGCTCGGATATAGTGGGCAAAAGTGAAGTTCTCTTTCTTCCCAAAACTATCACATCTATCATTCGTCAAAGATGTCTATGGAAGCCTACGTCACTGCAGATGCTGTGAGTCAAGAAATGAAGATTTACTCTGGCACAGGCCAATTCTCTCTTGCCGCTTTCAGTAAGACTGAGTAGCAGCTACTTCTCTATTCCCTCCACTCCATCCAATCAATCTGATTCACTCAACAGCACAGAGCAGAGATCAAGTTGATCAATCGCCCGGTCCCAGAAAAGGGTGAAGCTTTGATCAAAGTCAAATCAGTCGTGAGTAAACAGCAGAGGAAAGAGATGATGGGATTGGCTGGACTTGGAAGAGTCGGAGAAGATCAGAAGATTAGGATGAGATTAGGAAGAGCTCTATCGCACAGAACTGAAAGATGGTCTTCCATTCTTTCCATCATAACTTTGTCTGTCGATTCGCTAATTCTCTATCTGTTCAGACTTGTAATCCAACAGGTGAGTAGATACGAGCTTGCCTTCGACCTTCTCTCCACCTCCCACATTTCATTCCCCACTCTCCCAAGTTCGCTCTTTACGTTCCCTTCTAACTTCTCTCATCTTCTTCCATTTCCCCATAGACTGGAAGCACATTGCCTTGATGTCCCCTCCCGGAGTCACTACAGGCTGCGACTTCGCTGGAGTCGTCGAAGAAATCTATGGAGAATCGTCCTCGATCAAGAAGGGCGATAGAGTGGCAAGCTTTGTCCATGGAGGAAAATATCCCGACAGAGGTTCTTTCGCTGAATACGTAAAGACTGATTCGGAGTTACTCATGAAGATTCCAGAGGGCTTGAGTGACGAGCAAGCAGCAAGTGTTGGAATCGGAGGAACCACTGCTGTTCAAGTGAGTCAACTTGCTTTTCAACTTGTGATGCCATCTCTCTCTGCTTTAAGGATTGCGGCTTTTGAAAATAAGGAGAGGCACTGAATGATACCATTTCTTTCTGCTTTGAGGAACTCTGCTTTTGAAGATGAGGAGAGGCACTGAAGTTGTTTCTCCTTTCATTTCTTCCTTTTCTTCTCCAGGCTTTGTTCCACAGACTCAAACTCAACAAGCCAAACCCATCTCAAAGCTTACCTTCTCTTTCAGCTGATTCACCTCAAGTCTTGATTTGGAGTGGTTCCACCGCGGTGGGGCAATACGCCATTCAGCTTGCCCGAGCGTGAGTCCGTTCTCGTTTCGATGTCTTTCTTCAGCTTCTGACTTCGATTGCAATCCTGTGATTCTTCCCATTCTTGTCAGTGCTGGTTATCACGTCATCACTACTGCCTCTCCAAAACAGCACTCGCTATTGAAGGAGCTCGGAGCCTCAGAGGTCTACGATTACAAGGAAGAAGGTCTTCCAGAAAAGATCAGCAAAGAACATCCTAAGCTCGTGAGTTCTCAGATCATCAAGTCATTCTTTCATACCATTTTTCTAAAAAATGCTCCATCTTCTTCTATTTTTTTCACGCTTCCTCCTTCTCAGAGCAAAGCTCTTGACTGTATCTCTGAAGGAGGTACTCAAAGTCTAGTCGTTCGTTCGCTAGGATCTTCGGGTGGAGAGGTAGTAGTCCTTCTTGCTCCCGAAAAGGACGCAAAAGCTCTCCGTGAAGACGTCAAGATCATTCACACTCTGATCTACACAATGCTAGGTAAACCTTTCGGGTACGGAAAAGCTTCTTTCAGTGAAGAGCAAGTCGGAGCAGATAGAGAAGCGATGTTGCCATTCTTGAGCGGAGAAGGTTTACTTTATCAACTCTTCCAAAAGAAACTCATTCAAGGTCCAAAGATTAAGAAGGTCGAAGGTGGTCTTTCCGGTTTGGATGAAGCTTTGAACTATTTGAAGGAGGGAAAAGTATCGGGAGAAAAAGTCGCAGTTACTGTTTCTGTTTAGATGTTTCAAGGAAATGTTGTCGCCTGTTTCTAGACACTTCTTTCTGCTTCAATCTGCTCTTTTATCGTTGACTCTGGTTCTCTGAGAAGGTGATCTCTTCGAAGTGTCAGTCACGGATTTCGTCGAGTACTAAAAGCATTGCTCACAAATATCAAATTACAACTTGCTCTTCTCAATTATCGTCGCCGACATTCTTGAGTGAATCGTCGTCAGTGTCTACCTCTTCAACTTCATGATGATAATGAAGTTCTCCTCCCCAGGACTCCTCTTGACTAACAAGGTAAGTGCGGAGATCCATGTTTGCTTCAGCAGAGTTCACGACGGCGCAAGGAGATTCTTTTGCAAGCATTCTTCCCCTAGTTTTGATAGCCCCGTATTCTAGTCCCTCTTCTTCTGGAAGCAAAATGCATTCGATGATGAGCACCTTTCCATCTTGAGCAGATTGTCGATCTATGAAGAAGATGCAACTTGCTGGAAACGGTTTGCGTTCTACACAACATTCCCTCGCTATACGTTCTACGTCTTCCAGATTGCCATCGTTCTCAGACTGAATGGCAGGAGAAGAGGCGTTGAGACAAAGGTAAGGTGGGAAAGCACGAGGTCAGCTGTCCGACTCAGACGTCGAGAATGAAGAAGAGAACCAGGCCGACTTGTTAATCTCTTGCTTTTCTTTCTTGCTTCCATCATCTTACCGGCCAGTCAAAGTACCAAATAGCCTTCTCGAAGGGTTCCACGTAGGCTTCGATCTCCTGTCTGATTCTTGTATCAGACTCTTTGTCCAAGTGCTTCGTCAAGTAGAACACAAGAGAGTCGCCTGAGCAATAAGTTCCTTCGTTGACTGTTGTTGGCTTGGGTTCCGAATCCGGGGGTTTGTAAAAAGCTGTTGTTGGATCCCAAATCATGGTGGGCGAGTGTGTTGTTGGTTGAATGAATCAGGAGGTTGGAAAGATAGGGGACGAAGTCAAAGGCTGCAGACAGTTTTCAAATGTACACGCGGTCCAGATTCATCACACAATCCACGTACTTTCGAGTTTTTTGTTTTACATTTTCTTAACATTTCTTTTTGATGACTTCTAGATTCACAACGACAGAGAGGGAGAGGATAAGGAATACAGAGAAAAGAAGTCGAGAATCAAACAAGACAAAGTCGCAGATGAAACGAGATAGATATCAATGACATTACTCATTAGAGTAACCTTTTGGGTTCTTGCTTTGCCAGTTCCAGAGATCGCGAGACTGAGAGAAAGTAAGAGGAGGAATCGAGTTGAATAAACGAGAAGGTGACGTGAGCTCGAAATTGTGACTGTCAGTTCTGGACTCACCATGTCGTCAAGGGTGAGTTTAGCTTTGAAGCCAAGCTCTTTTTCAGCGAGAGTTGGATCAGCAGTGAGATCTGGAACATCTCCGAGACTGGTAGGAGGAAGAGAAATAAAGACGAAACGTCGTTAGCACCACATCAACGGAATCGCATTCTCAAGAACCTTAAAGTAAAGCTGACACTTACCGACGTCCGACGATGGTAGTTGGGTACTCGTATCTAAATTGAGATGCGATGAGAAAGTGATGGGACGAGAAGTCCAAGTCGAAAGTCGAAAGTCGAAAGTCGAAAGTCAGTGAGAGAACAAAGCAAACTCCAAATTGTAAACAACTCTCAGCTTCGTATTCACCCTGAGACTTTACGCATAGCATCGACCATGTTCAAGACACTCATTCCGACACCTTTTCCGAGGTTGAACTCTCTGAACTTTCCTGGAGTCTTGAGATTTGCGAATTTCGAGTCGTCGTCTAGAGCGTCCAAAGCGTTGACATGACCACCAGCCAAGTCCATGATGTGAATGTAATCACGAACACATGCTGATAAGATCAGAGAAAATGGAGATGAAGAGGAAAGAAAGGTAAATCATCGAGAAGCAAGATCAAAAATGAACCCAAAGCAAGATTGAATGCGCTCGACCTGAATCGACTTTGTGTCGAGAAGTCTAGTACTCACTTCCATCAGGTGTTGGATAATCGTTTCCAAAGACTTTGAGACCACCTTCACGATACTTTCCAACAGCCATCTGAGCCAAGAGAGGAAGCAGGTTACCTGGCTTTCCACGAGGATCCTCTCCGATGAGACCAGAAGGATGAGCACCAGCAGGGCTACGGAAATAAAAGTGGATCAAGATGGAAAAGTTAGCGTTCAGGCCAGAACAAGTGGGAGCGAAGTCGAAAGGGGAAATTCGAGCTGACAAGGTAAGAGAAGAGGAATTAATTGAAGCTTATCCTCGAGCATCTCTACTCTGAACAAGAATGCATAGCCTGTAAAATATATTCCACTGGATCCATATAAGTCTTTCAAATATAGAACTTGATTTCAAACACTTCAGAGACTCTCTTTGACTCTAGCACTGCTGTGCGGGAGGATTTCTTCCATCTTCTATCTTTTCGAAGAAGTTCATGAGTTTACCGACCATCCCTCCAAAGTCAGAATCCGTTGGAGCATCTCCCGTTATCGAAATCATCTCGGAAACTTATTCATTTCTCTTATCAAACTCACTTGAAGTACCTTAGAGCGATAGCTCTCCATTCTGGATAAGCATCACAGACGTCCTTGATCATGAGCTCGCTCATCATCTTTGTCCTTCCATAGACACTCATTGGAGCCATTGGAGTAGTTTCTGGGATTGGAATAGTGTCTGGAACACCATAGACGGTAGCTGATGAACTGTAGACTAGATGAGTGCACTTGTTTTCCTTCATGGCAGCTAGAAGATTCACTAGACCGACTACGTTGACGTCGTAGTAGCTACAGGAGAGGATGAGATTAGAGAATATCAGAATATCTTATCAAATCAAGCTCGAAGTAGAAAAGAGATAAAAGACTCAAGGAAGAGCTCCTTGTTATCTCTCTTTGAAACTCACTCGATTGGGATTTCCCCACTCTCTCCAACAGCCTTAAGAGCAGCGACTAGGATCATGGCCCAGATCTTGTCATCACCAGAGTACTTCCCAAAAGTAGATTTGATGACATCACGATCTCTGAGATCGCCCTTGACCACGTCTACCTTGCAAGCATCCTTCTGTTCTTGAGTTGCATCTTTTGGTAGAGATTCCAAGGCCAACTTCTCCACTCTCTCGATCGCAGTTGGGAAAGAGTTGTGATAATTGTCAATGACTGAATGAGAACAAGGATAGAAGAATGAGAAGAGAGAGAGGATCAAGATGAGTTTGTTGTCCTACCTTGGATTTCTTCTTGATTTTCCCTCCACCATCTCTATCCGTTTGAATTTGACGCACCAGTGACTTTGTAGCGACGAGTCAGTAGAACGCAGAGGACTACGTGAGATCCAATGTATCCTGCTCCGCCTGGAATGAGAACTCTTCTGATCGATTGAGAAGCCATCTTCTTGGATGGATGTGGTTGAGGTTGGGAAGTTTCGAGCTCATCTCCTCACTCTTTGTCTTTTTCGCCGTTCGATTCCCTTCCTTTCATTCGGTTCAAATCTCCACGTTTTCCAATCTCTCGGTAGAACTCAGGAGACGAGGCGAGCAAATTCTCGAGACTCTTCGAAAGATTGAAAATGAAAGGCAGAAAGACTTAAGGCAGACAGACATATAGACCTAACCTATACACGGTACCAAAGAGAACTAGAAATAGTAGAGATTGGCGGGATAGAAAGGAAAAAGAAAATAATGATAATAAAAGGAAGGACAGGACAAAATGGGGTCGAAAAGGGGGTTACCGCTCTTCGAATCTTACTCGTCTCTTCTGCTTCTTTCCTAAGCGGCTAGTAGATCGCATCTCGACTTAATGAATAGATGGTAGCAGTTTGAGAGGTAGAAAGGAAATACGAGAATACACAGAAAATCTGAATCAACAGAAGATTCCTTTCCGTGAACTCTTGAACGCTTGCAGCTGAGATTGACCTCAGAGGGAATCAGGATTGATGATGACCGATTATGAAGACATTTCGTAATAGAACGACATGAAAATCTTCTTCGAAATGTCATCGACTGAGAGAAAAGAGAGAGGAAGTCGCGGGTTGAAGTCAGAGGTAATTGAGTTTCTTGTCAACAGATTGGAAGGTAAACAGATTACAGAAGGACTCACCAGGTTCTCCTTGGTCTAACACTCTAAACTTAATCTTGCCACTCCTAAAGACTTCGTTTCCTTCCACCTCCTCTCTGATCTTTCTCCATAGGTTTCTGTGTGCCTTTGTTCTTACTACCTCGCCAGCCTCGTTGATAGGCTGAGAAGGCACCACCACTTCTTTCAGCTTCGAGAACTTTCCAGAAGTCACAAGTTGCAACAGAGCATCCTCTTCTAAAAATGTATCCTCTCCAAACCTTTCATCTCGAACCCAATAGAACGGAAGATATAATACTTCCAAGTTGGGGGGAAGCTTGTCTTGGTCAACCTTCAGCAATCTGATGAAGCAACTCACATCTCCTGACATGATCCTTAGAGACTCGAAGATTGAATAATCAGTGGCAGGAATGTTGAAAATATCAGGACCGATCTTTAAAAGACGAATCTCTCTCAACGAATTGCGAGATCTGTCATAGAGAGCACTAAGACAGCCAGTGTCAGCTTCATTGTTCCCCCCACGAGTTGCGATTACAGTATTCGAGTGACCTATTTCCAGCTTCTCTGATTGATTTGTCACTCGAAGAAGTTGTTCAACACCTCTTGTCCTTCTCTTTGTCGGGACTACGGTCATAAAAGGGAATCTGAAGCCAAAGATTAAAGAAAGCTCTTTGACATTCGATAATCCATTGAGACAACCGTTATACCCTTTCAGAAACTTCAGATCATCTGGATCAAAATTGAAACCGAAAGCTGCTGTTGTCAAATGAGGTAGAAAGACCATGAGCCATGCCACATTCCTAGCGAGAATTGGGACATTGGAGAAGTTTTCTCCCTCTACGGTTCGAATATGAAGTGTCTTGAGAGTGTTGAAGAAGGCAGGAGTAACCACATTTCCACCCAAGTTATATCGGAAGTTGAAGTTCAAGCCTGGATTGAGAATGATTAGGGATTTGAGATTGGATGTTCGGTTGAAGATTAGATGAACGGCCTTGAGTATCAGTTGGTTGCTGTCTTCAGTCTTAGATTCATTGCTGAACTGGACCGTTGTCTCCCGGAGATACTCTTCGTTCCTCTGAACCTTTTCAAAGGTAGCATCCATAATTTGGAGTGTTTCCACGAGCTTGCCATATTCCTCTCCTTTTCGTTCCATGAGTTTGTAGAAGGAGTAGATGTCGCAGAAGTCAAGAGTGAAATGTTTCAGGAATTGAAGATAGAACTCCTGAGCGAAAGGTCTAGTCGAAGTCAAAGCTACGGCTCTGAGGGTTGCGCTTCGTGCTCTGTCAAAGATGAAGAAGTCGAGGAAAACAGGAGGGAGTGATTCGGGTAAGCCTCTCTCAATTCACTCAGTGTCTCTGTAGATACAGCTCCATCTAGAGCTCGAGATCAGAGTCTGTCAGAGCAACTGAAAAAAAAGAAGACGCAAGGGGAATTGATGAGACTCACACTCTTCCCTTTTCCTTCTCTTCTCTTCGTCCTACCTCGGACCAGCCAGCTATCACCTCAATGATTGCTGCAACGATCTCTTGCGGGACGTTGCTGAGACCTGTTGTATTCTTGACATCTGGAATGCGGCTTGGAGGTGATCCATCGTTCGAGGCCATCTTGAATGATTGAAGTTAAAGAAAGAGATCTCCTTCTGCCTTCATCCACCAAAGACGTTCGCCCTCGGTATCATTCGGCGTTTCCGAGCGACGCTCTCGTCTGCTTTTGAAGTCAATTTTACTCAATTCAGTAGATTTGATATCGTTTATTTGAAGGGTCATTCCGGGCTCTCAATTAGTAGGGGGAGGTCGGGTTGTCAAGGAGACTCCCCTTGTTCCAAAGCCTTTGACTTGGCTTTTCCTTTCTCCCAGCTCTCCCCTTGTTCCCACTCTTCAACTTCTCCTTTCTTTTCTCTTCTTTTCTAATCTTTCCACTCCATCCACATCTCCACTCTCTCAAAGCGAACATGAACTTCTCTCAACTTTTCATCTTCATCACTTTCTCTCTCGTCTTCAAATCAGTCTCTTCAGCCCACGAGATCCAAACTTCACATCACAACGTTCTCTCTCGTTCTTCTTCTTCTTCTTCTTCTGATTGCCATATTCTCAAGACTGGAACACTGCTTTTGGTTTCAAATTTATCAAACAAAAGATTCAACGTTGGTCTTTCGACTGAAACAAAAGAAGACTCAAACTGCGAACAAGCCACCCTCTTGACGACCAAGATTGATGGTGAAGATGTACCAGGTTCAAAAGCAAAGTTCGACTTTCAAGTCTGCAAATCGAACTTCTTGGGTTTCAAAAAGAAGTCTGGAATCAAATACGGCAGTAAGTTGCAAACCTTTGACTCGAGTGTTTGAGTGTAGCCTCTGACTTGACTTCTGATTCCCTCTCTCATCGCTAGCCTACTATGGTAGACTCTTTCCTCAAGACGCAAAGAAACACTGTCTGACACTTCGTGAGTGAGCTCCTCTCTTCGAGAAGACACATCACGATGCTAACCATTTGTTTCGTCGCTCTGCTACCTACTTGCTACAGGCTCTGGCGAAATATCCCCTGCCTCGACCTTAATCTCAGACTCGGAGTGTGATTTCACCGATGACGAGCTCCAACTTCTGAATCACTTTTCATACGTGAGTGATCTCGATTAAAGAGATGTTCTTGGTCTTAAAACATCACTAACGCGACTTCTTCGATTTCGTCGTCGCTTTCGTTCTACTTCTCATCTCCATTAGACTGACGGAGAACAAAAGAAGTTGAACTTCCTTGGGTATACCAAAGATGAAGAGGTTTTGAGTAATCAAGTCACTATTGGAACATCTGGTGCTGTTCATATTCGTGTCGATGGTAAAGCTCCAGAGGGTTCAGAGCTCTTTCACTTCGTCTTCGTTTAGTTGGCCTTCGTCTAATGTTTGATATTCGGGAAAAGAGTAGCTACTGGCGAGCTTGATCTAGCATCCCCTTGAATCTATTTCTCATTTCTCTCGAATTCGCTGTAGTAGCAAATACCAATCACTTCAGTTGACATGAACTGATTTGGGTTTCAATCTCACACTCTTTGAATAGACAAGCTTTCCTAGTCTCCTCGGGTAGTAGGATAAAAATTCTTTTCTTCGCTATCGAGTCTAAGTTTCAAACAAATGACCTACCAGCCTAGAATCGTCCTCTTATCTCGAAGAGAGGTCTTTACGATGGCACACCGCTGAACGTTCAAGTCGGGAGAACCGGACCAGAAGTCATCGATACCTTTCCGAGGAGGTTGAGATTGAGGCTGATCAGCGCACCAGGATTCGAAGCTGTAACCGGAGAGAAGTGGAAGAGAATATACAAGAGACGAGAGAGAAGCAGACCTGGTCAGATGAAAGAAAAGATTGACACTCGAGATAGAGGTGAGTAGAGAAGAAAACCAAAAATGAGAAAAGAAAGAATCAAAAATTAAGTTGTTGAAGACGGAATCTCTGAAATTCGAGGGAACAAAAGAGAAGGATTTAAGATCAAGCGAAGAAGCTTACCTTACTAAGTAAATTTCCTCGGTTTCTGATCCTTCCTTTGATTCGGTCTCTTTCCCAAACTCTGGCTGTTTACATGCTCTTTGATCTAGATCGTATCTTCAATTTAGTTACATTAAATGACAGAAAGAGCGAGCTCTGGCGGGTTTAAATTTTTTTCCAAAACCGTTCAGCGTTCGCGCACTTTTCTCGCTCGCCATTTCTACCTCCAATGTCCTCCCGTTTGGTCAAGAATCTGAATTCCTCGACTTTAAATCTCTCAAAAGATTCGTTTTGATCTACTTCAAAAATGTCTAGAAACAAGTTTTTTCGGTAGCGTTGTTTTCATAGAGGCAGGAGTGGAAGTTGGTAGAAAGGGGGTTAGAAACCTTTGAGGGGAACTGGCATTTTGACTTCTTCGGGTGGGGCGCAACGATTACATACTTTGAAACTGAATATCCATCTCTGAATTACAATCAATCTCAAGCAATAAACATCTTTTCAAAGTCTACCTCACCCCATCTTTGCTGTTCTTGCAACTCAAAGATGTCGTCGAACCCACTTCTCCAACTACCTTACGTCTTTGCGCGACAATTCAACTCAAGCAACACTCAACTATCAAACCAATCTTACAACATGAATTGGCTGAAGAAGCTCATTCAAGACACTTTGTGTCCAACTCAATCGGCAGAGATGCCTCAAATGGACTTGAAGGATGGCGTCCCATTCCTTTCCAATCCATCGAAGACGACGCTCTTCAATTCGAGAGCTCGTCCTCTGCCATTCATCACTGCGACTCCAGTTCCTGGAGTTCAGATGATGACTTCAGAACCCGTTTTGACTCCAGTCAACAGTGAGTATTCGGACTTGTCGTCGCTGTCCAGGCGGATAGCGGGTCGAATAGTCAAACTCTCGAGAGAGCGCGCGAGTCTCTTTCGACAATCTTTGGCTGATCACTCCCTTTCTCTTTCTCTCTCTCAACAGCTTCTTACTGTCTCCAAGTCGCCATCATAGTCGGCCTATTGACCTTCTTTGTCGCAAGGCGCTTTTGGAATCGCACTTCTGCCACCGCTATCGACTGTGGATTGACCTCTGAGGAAAGAATCTCGTCAATCTTGATTGAGTTCACTGCATTCCAAGCTGCTTCCCCAACCACTTCCTTCGCAAGCCTAGCATCGCACAAGACCCGCATGGCTGTCGTCTTCGAGTCTCTGAAGTTACATCATTCACAGCAGCAACTCAAGGAGGTCCTTCAAGCATCGGCTACACTTCGTGAAGCGAACGAGTACCTTGGTTCGAAACGCAAGAAAGTCGAGAAGGACTGGAAGAAGCTGATAGAAGAGGCCCAGCAGTCGGCTGAAGACTCGAAAAGAGAAGTCCAGACGTTGCAGGAGAGACTAGCTCTCGAATGCTCCGGATCTCACGAGTTGAAGGCCAAGATCTGCAAGATGGGAGAGGGCATAGATTCACTTCTCAACATCAACAAAGTGCTTGGAAGTCAAGTCCAGGATCTTCAGAGCCAGGTCATAGCTACCTCGAATGAGCTTCGCTCGTGCCAATCTCATCTCATCACTTTGCAAGAGGAGAACTCTGACTTAAACCTGGAGATTCACAACCAGGCCGAGAGGATCGTCGAGCTCTCTGTCGTTCCATCAGCAAAATCAAGAGTCAGCAAGCCTAACCGTTCGTTGGATACAGATTCTGACTCTGAGTCCGAATCAGGCTCGGAGGACTTGTCYTATTACGCTGGBAACAGTCTATCYYACRAGGTCCAAWGYCTGRAGCGAGAGGTGGAAGATGAAAGGAGGAGAGGTCTCGAGGAAAAGAGAGCACTCCAGACGAAGCTTCATCAAACTCTGGAGAAAGCAGAAGGAGAAAGAGAGGAAAGCAAGCGAACCATCAGCAAGAAGGTCAGCGAGATCAGAGATCTGGAAAGAGCTAACAGAGTGGCAGCTATGAAATTGAAGACGCAAGAAGCCAAGATCGACACTCTCAGATCGCAACTCCAACGATCGAGAGGCTTGTCATCGATGGACATCAAGGCCAACAAGGCGAAGGGCAACTCTGACATTCGTTTGAACAGAGTGAGAAGCTCTTTGAGCTCCATCAACACCTCTTCGTTGTCACTGGCATCTTCGTCTGCTTCTGCCTTGATTGGCTCTTCGACTTCTTTATCCTCGTCGGCTCCCCTCTGTTCATCTCTCGACACGACTACGAGTAGCGATCCGGTTAAGATCAACGCCACTGCCAGTCCATCTCCAACCTCTAGTACTCCGATGAAGCCTACCTGGGTACAAAGAGCTGAGACAAAAGCCAGTCGTTCAGGAGAAGGGGCAAAGGTTGTAGTGAACAAAGACGACGAGGACCAAGCCGAAACGTCATTCCCAGACTTGGGTGACGACGATGAGTCAATGTTGATGGACTTTGATCTGGCCACTCTTACTTGCTCGCTGATCGAAGACTAGAAGGTCAATCAGCAGCTCTAGAGCAGATCAATCTGACAGGCGAAGGAGCTTTCAAAGCACGGGAAGAAGAGAAAAAGGATCTCGAGATCAAGAACTCAAGGACTTGAGCGAAACAGACAAGACAAGCAATAGAGCAGACAATCCTCCCTCGAGCGAGGACGGCTCCTACTTTCAGAAGGAATGGATTCAAGGAGATGAAGGTTCTCCCAGTCGGAATCCAAAGCAAGGATGCTTGGAAGCAAAAGAACAAAGGAACAAAGCGGAGGATCTCTCCATTTCTCAACAAAGAGCGATGGACTGGATCACTCACTAGATTTCTGCTGTTGGTCAAAAGAATGAACAAAAATGACACCAATCGACCTCTCTGACTCCCCTCGTGGGAAAAGAGAGACTCACCAGTCGATGGAAGAAAACGATTTATTTGACCTCTGGCGAGTTCCGTCATCTCGAGTTTTCAAATGCCTCGAGTACGGAAGAAGGAAATTTAGTAAAGGCACACGAAATCGGTGCTCACTCTGTAGCTGGAATGGGTTTGATCCTCTCACGCATTGTTTGCGAAGAGGTGACCATTCCTAAGAAGGTGTAAACGATTGTTTTACATCCGGAGTGCTTTGTTCCTTTCTCCTTCTTTTCACTCTCCACTTTTGCTTCCAAGTGTCTCTTGCTTTGGGTCTCGATTGGTGAGTTTCTCGAATCTCTGACGAATCTCTCTCCTCCTTTCTGTAGGTTTCTCGTCTTTGGTCGGACAAGGGTCTCTAGTTCAGATTCGTCGACATCTGTCATCACGCTCAAGTCTTACGGCTTCACATCTTCAAGTTTCCACCCACCTCTTTCCACTTCGCGCTTTTCACGGATTCCTCTCTCTGCGAATGCTCAAGCTTTGGATTAGGCCTCAACGTTCAACTCCAATCGCTGGCTTACTCTGCGACTGACTGGATTCGCTTGCCCCTCATGACTTGGTTGAAGAAAAAGTACAAACACCCACAAAAAAATTTGAAAAAGTCAAAATCCAAAAAAAAAAAAAAAGATCCATAGATGGTTTCCGTTTCTAGTCTGGTTATAGAGCTCCGTTTAATTCTCTTTTCCCTCAAGTCGTGTTCTTATACAAAACCAAAGCAAACCTAAAAAGTTCAAAAGAAGCAAAATCCAAAAAAAAAAAACCATAGACGGCTTCCCTTTCTCCTGTTCCCGTTTCGTCTTGATATCTTTCGAGTTCTGTTGTACTTAGTCTGTTTTGGATATAGTCTTCTTTTTAATATCATCTTGCGACTTTCCTTCTCGTGTGCAGTCTTGAACTTCTCTCCTGTGTTGGAGAAGTAGAGGTAGAAATAGAAATGGATGACTTGCTCATGTCTTTCTCTTCTTTGAAGCCTTGTGTTTTCGTTTGAGGTTCTTCGTCTGACAATTCTTTCCCTCGAAGTCAAAACGTGTGTGAGAAAGGAGACGAGAGATCGGAGAGAAAGGGAGAGGCGGAGAGCCAAAGGCAAAAGGATGAAAGCCACATGTCGATAGGTCAAACAGGTCAAATGTCACAGCTCGAGTCTTTCCATCATCACTTTCTTGTGTATGAAGAAAAAGACAAAGGTAATTTGAACACAATACAGAAACTCATCAGAGTTTGATCGCTGTGATCTCACGATAGCTGAGCCGCTGAACATTCTCTACTTTACTAACCGCGCTGAGTGAGCTCACTCGAGACTTTCCGAAAAATAGAAAGAAGAGAGAACTGGTGCTACAAAAATGGTTTGCGAGAATGGAAGAGCTCTTTAGACTTGCCGATTGAATCGAAAAGGGAGCACTTGGAAAGGCTTGGGAAGAAGAAGTATTTGAAGAAACGGACACTGTTGACGGCTCGAATTTCATCAAGAGAATTCGCATAAAGCCCTTTGATCGAAAGCAGAGCCTTACTTGAGTTTGAAGAAGATGAGAGCCGATTCATGCGCACGACTTTTCACTCTGTACAATCAAGCAAGGAAAGCGAAACAGAGATGGAATCAAGGTCAGTATGATTCTGTATTGATTGGGAGACAAACTGATTCAGAACGATATTTTGACACAAGGAATGAGGTTCTACTCACTGCAGTTGTTTTGGAACTTGCGAACGTTGTCTTGAAGCCACGAAATAGCCTTCTCTTCCGACGTGAGTGGTACGTTCACATCTATGTACTCTACCAAGGATGTCTGGAGAGAAGCGAATGCAACATCTTGACCTGTAGTTGGGGAAAGAGAGGAGTCGAAATCGCCAGCGGCTGCCAACAACACGTCTTTGTGAGACAGACGTCGATGAACAGCCAATCTGCTGGAGACCATCGATGCTAGAGCTGTGGCTGAAATAGCAGATCTAGTGGGTTTTTTCGGTCTCTTTGTTCTCTGTTCCAAAAATTATACTTTCGAGCTCCGGAAACAAGAAGCGATCCTTGTACCCAGCTTCAACTGCTTCCCTCGATTGAATAGAGATCAACCTTACGAGCCGATTCCAGAACCTTGATGGAGTTGACGTTGGCAGTAGAAGCTTCAAGCTATAGAGGTACTCCCAATCTTTCATTGAACTGATCATCGTGGTGGCTGCCTCTTCCGTTGGTTCCACTAGCAGAAATTCTGCAACAAACTTTTGTGGCGATGATTCTGCATTGAGAAGGGAAAGATCCTTCGGATTGAGTTGTTCCAAATAGAGTTCCTCAAGGTTCGGAGCTTTGAAGCTCTTGAAGAAGGAACTGCACTTTGCGTTCTCGGTTGAGGGAGGAATCTGCTCTAGACGCAGAATTTCGAGATGAGGGAGGTCAAAAGAGATTGATCCCATACCTTGAATCGGATCTCCCTCTGTCCATGGAAGGCTCAATTGCACTAGGCTTGTAGTTGAGCTGAGTAGCTTGACAATGAAGCTAGATCTGATTCCTTGACTGCTGATGAAGACGTGAGTTGCTTCTTGAAGTCGATCCACTAGAGCATCATCGCAAAGCAAACTCTCGGCTCCACCGTCCCAGACCAATCTGCGGAGCTTTGGCTTCCAAGAGGCTACGAATGGTATGATCTCGGATCTGGGACTGGGGTAACCAGTATTTGTCACGATGTCAGTTGAAGAGAGGACCGTAAGAGAAGGACATTGAGAAGCTATTTCGACGATGAATGGGCATAGATCACTTCGATGTGCGATCGAGAGAGAACACAGCGATCCAGAAGAAGGGAGAATGGAGTTGTGAAGCCGTCTCTTTTCTGAGTCAATCACTTCTTCCTTGATCTTGAGGTTGATAGATTTGAGTGAATTACTACTCTTCTCTCCGAAGACATTGAGTCCTTTCATGATGTTGGAGACTTGACCTTCCATTTCGAAGTGTCGGAACAGACTCTTGGATTCCAGAATGGACTTGTTCCAGGACTTGCAGACCGAGGTAGAAATGGCAATAGAAGGAGAGTCCGAAAGTGACATTGTTTTCACGAATAGCTCCGGAGAGAGTCTGTCGAAAGGGCTCTCGAGCTGACGATCCTTCGACTTTTTTTTATTTCATCCTTGAGTTCCATCAGTCCTGAATCGGTGAGATGAGAAGTTGTTGATTCCTCTTCTTGAGGAGGGAGCTGCAGAGCGATCTCGAGGTGATGAAGAGCCAAAGCCAGAAAGTTGAATGTCGCTCTGAGGTTAGTCTATGTAGCGAGAGAGAAAGACAAAAGAGAACATTAGTCAGATTGGTAATATCGGGAGATCCGATCTCCCATCAAACATTAGACTTACCTCACGAGTCTTCTTTCCTTCCAAAGCTTTCTCGACATCCCTCGCAGCCTCATAGACTTCACCGAGCCTCTCCAGACCAATACTTCTGAGTAATAGTGACTGTGTCGGATTGGAAGGATTCGAATCGAGAATCTGGAAGAGCGTTAAGAAAGAGGAAGTTCACAATCAACAGAACAAAAAAGTAAGTGAGAGTCTGAGAGAACGAAGAAGAACATGCAGCATTCTGACTTCTATCGGTTTGTTGTGCACTGTTATCGGTCTATTCTAGAAATTCACCTCTGTACATATCTCTACTCCAGTCTTGAAATCCACTCTGTCCATCGCAGCCTGCGCTCTCTGGATCGAGTCTCTGTTCGAGTTTGCAATTCCATTCTCTTCGGTGGCCGTTCTCTTCGCAGCTGGTTCGTCTGCTGCTCCTGGATTGGTTCTCTTTGATCTTCTGGTATTCATGTTTGAGGAGCTTCTTCGGTTATCAGTTGGGCTCTGACGAAAGAAAGAGATGTTGTGGTAGTGAAGGAAGAAGATTCTCTTCTCTTCGCATCTTGCATTCTCGCTTTGTTCGGTCTTTTGCACCTCGGCATTTCCTTCACTTTGAGCTGGAATTCCATCTTCTCTTTCTTCTCTTACACATCACATCACAAACTCGTTCTATCAAAACATCCTCATTGATAGCAGGCACAGTGCTACTCAGTGCAACATCATCTTCAATCTTCAATCTTCAACCTTTCACTTCAACTTTGCCTTCATCGAAAGATCACCAATCACTTCTCGAGGAACAAGTCTCAAGAGTCTTTTGGTACTGGATTCTGTTCAGAGAAGCTTCAATAACAGGAATCTTATTTCGCTCTAATTTGAGACCAGTAGCAACGATGAGCGGTTCTTCCATCTCTTCCAAATCTTCTCCTTCTGCTTTTACGACTCATGCTCTTCAATCTCAATCTTCGCAACTCCATCAAGGTCTCACTCCGACCCTTTCTTCTATCAAGGAATCAAACCATTCCATTCTCAGTCAAATACCAGTGGAAATGTGGGAGCAAGTCTTTATTTCAATGGCAGATCAAGAAAAAGGTCCTGCCCCCACCGACGGAACTTTTAGAGCTTCATCATCAGTAGCCTTGAGCTGTTCTTTCCTTTATCATCTAGTCTTCATCTATCGCTTCTCGAGAATCACCTTAAAGAAGGCCAAGAACAAACCTTCTGCAAGACAAAGAGCTTCAAGCTTTTCATCCTCATCTTCCATCTCAGACGAGCAAATCTCCTTCTTCAAAGCTCATCCGAAGGTAGTTGGTAGAATCGAAACTTTGATCATAGCTGCAAATCTTCAAGAGATGTATGAGTTTGGCATAGATGGACGTTGGGATGTTCTGCTTCCCATTCTCACTGGCATCAAACACTTGGACTTCTCCAACTTTCAGATCAAGGTATGGGATACCCATTATCGTCCTCATTCAGATCAATTGAGAAGATTACTGGAGCATTTGTGTTCCTCAGTTTCGACTCTAGAGTTTTCTGTTGATCAGATCGAACCGTTCTCAATGATCGTCACCAGCTCATTATGCCTCAAGAAAAATCTGAGGCTTAGGAACATCATCTTGAAGCCAACTGGCGATGATGTATTTCGTCTATTCCTCTCTGAACCTCATGCCAGAAAGACTGAAACGAACTTCAAAAGAATTCTTGGCCATTCAGATGATGGCAAACAGGTCGCCGGAGAAAAAGGACGAGTCATATTTGACATTGGTCAGATCGGGATTTATCAAACATTCATCACAGCTTCAGATGTCCTTGGTGCAGTCAGTCTTCCAGCGGTTGAATTGGGAGGCTCTTCAATGCTGGAAGATGACGATGCTTTCGGCTGGAGACAAGATGTGCGTATCCATAGAAGACGAAGAGAAAGATCCTCTCTGCGAGCCCATGATCTTTGACTGAACCATGTCTTCCAGAAACTTTTTTCCCTTTGTAGCTTCTCGGACGTTACAAAGGTCTGAAATTGGCAATGGGACCTTACACGAGGGAGCAGCTCTGTGATTTTGAGTGAGTTGACGCTCTTCTAAGTCGCAACCAACAAGAGATGTGCGTCTCCCAGTCTTCTACTAACATCTCCGTTCGACTTCTCACCCTTTCGATTTCTTCAGGTTCAATCTGTCGGAAGGTCTCTTCTCTCAAAGAGCGATGCACGAACTGATCACTATTCCAGAAGAGGAAGAGCTTAGCAGCCAGCTGCAAATGGAGGAAGAGGCAGCTCGAAGGGCATCGGGAAGGCTGACTGACGAGGAACGAGAAGACTCCTTTTATTCAGCTTACGAAGGGGAAGTATTAGGAGGAATCCTTTGCGAGCCAGATCCCTTCGAAGACGATTACGAAGTTTTGATGGAGCAAGAATACGGACCTTATTTGTATCACCCTTGGTATGACGATGACGATGATCGTTATATGAATTACTAAGATTTTTGTTCTCATTTGCAAACTAGAAAGCTTCTCTCGATTTCTGTAGTCTCTTTCCTCTCGTTTTCTACTCGCTCTCTGTTTTTCCTTCTGAACGTAACGGAAGATCTCACGTTTGATTTTGATCAAGACTTGCTCGTCGTTCACAAGGCCTTCGCATCGAGAGGATGACAAAACGTCTACATTTTTGATTGAAGTAGTAGAAGAAGAAGAATTGTAACATAAAAGCAAATCTTACACGAGGAAGATAAAAGAGAAAACCACATTCACGCATCCCTTATTCCATTTCTCCACCATAAAGGCCCTTTTTGAATGTTCATAAAGACCAGATTCTACTTGTTCTGATGGATAAAGCAAGATTGTAAGATCTATCTTAGAGATGTGAATAGTTTTTAGACTCTGTATCGTTTGGTACTTCCAGTGTTGAAGAGATGTCTTACGACAAAGACCTGACCTGCCGAGATTGCCATCATGAAGAGAGATTCTATCACGGAGTAGTAGAAGATACGAGCTCTGAAATGGGGCGGTTTTAAGGAAGTGAAAGATAGTTTCGAAATGTCAGAGGTCAGTCTTCTCAATCTATCGAGAAAGGAAGAAGAAACTCGTCTGTCGCTTCTTTTCCCGTCTAACAACACGGTTGCTTTGTCATCTTTAAAAAATAACGGAACCAAGAACGTTATTTTGATAGGCATTCATTCTTGGATTGATCTGTTCCAATGCCCTCCTTTCGTTCCTTCCTCCCACTCATCTCACTTTCTCTTGGCTCGACATGACCATGTGTGTGTTCAACTCACTGAGTGCTGACCACTGTGGCATAGTTTCTGTTCTCCCTCGTCCTAAAGTAACGTTGAGTCCTAGAGATTCCACTGAGTTGAGAACCTACTTTCGAGATGCTTTCCTCCAAAGGAGCCGATACTTCAGACAAAGCAGGAGAGCCAGGAGATAGAGGTAGATCCAATCTAGGTTCCGATTCCACTGTGATATCGAAATCGATCTGGTAATGAAAGAGCATGTATAGACAACAGTAAGCTATCTCATCACGAGGGAAGCTTTTGCAATCTCCATCTCTATTCGGCCATCCAACTGTCTGTCTATTCTAACTCACCAACTTTTCACTGAAAGCACCTTCATTCTCGAAACAGAAAGCGTATTCACCAACAGTGTTTCCAGTAAAGATGATGTCCAACTGTTTTTCCTTTACACCTTCAATGACTACCGAATCGGATGGGTTCATTACAGAGTAGTCGATATCGAAATGGCCACCAGATTGAACTGCGAAATAGAATCCAACCTTTTCTCCCGCCTTGTCGACCCAAGCGTAGAAGCATGATCTCTCATGACCTGCCAGTAATGTAGTCAAAGCTGCACCTCGACTGGTTGGGAGGAGAGATAGACTCGAGATTAGAGAGATTAGAAGAAACAGGAAAGTTGATCTGCAACACAACATCCTGAGATTGATGACTGGATGGATTGGATGCGACTTCTTGATCTTGTTCGTAAAAGGGTCGTCGTTATAGGAACCAGCCTTGATCTAGAGCAGAGCAGAGAAGAGGATGGTTGGTTGGTTGGTTTATTGAATTACTTTCTCTTTCGAGAAACGCGTTTTATGCCGAGGCCATACGCAAAAAGGAAATACCAAATACAAAAAAAAAGAAAAAAGACAAAGAGAAAAAAGAAAAGAAAAAATGATTTTATGGGTTTTTGGTGCTTTGGTTTCATCTGGAGATCGATAATTGTGGTCTATAAGTGAATGACTCGAAAGATTTACAAGAAAAAGAAGGCAAAACTTGAAACTTTGAAGAAAGAATTCAAACCAATTGATAAATGAGATAAATCCATTGATGAAAGAAGAAGAAGTGGCAGAATCATCTCAATTGGAGAAGATTGCAGGAGGAGAAGCATCTCACGAAGAGAAGAAGTTCCTCGGTGATTGAGGCAGCATAGAGAGTGTCTAGCTGAAGAAGCTACCGAACCGTCTGCTTTCCCTGCAGAAATCTAGAGTGGCAGAGAAATAAACAGGATGGAGAAAGAGGTCAGTAAGATCTCATTCTCATCGATAAATACGAAGTCGTGGTCACATATGATTCTGGGATGACGATGAAGGTTGATCTTGTTCTCTTCGTGGTATCCCATCTTTCAATTCGATTCTTGCTCCTTTGCTTATACAATCCTGACAATTCAGGTGAACCTACTCGAGCCATAGCTCAGGTAAAGCAGTTCCACGAAAGGATAATCATTTCGAGAATGTTGTCAAAACAGCTCGACCTCTCAAAGCTTGGGTCATGAAGAATTACCCCTCTTCCTTCCTCTTTCCTCTGTCTCCCAGATCAAATCCCACATTCATGATGATGTAGATCACAACTTTGTAACGAGAAACCACTCCTTCCTCCTACTCTCGATCTGTTTCAGCAGCGTCGACTACTCACTTCGAAATCCAACAACACCAACAACTCTCTCCTCCTTCAATCCCCTCTAACCAATTCCAACAATCCGTTCTTCTCCTGACTGCATCGGAATCGTAAACGAATGCATTTTGAATGGCAGAGTAGAGCCTAGAGAGATGTCTGACTGAACTCGATTCGAGCTTTGAGATTCTCCTGACTAGACCAGTGGACAGTAGACTTGCGTCGAAGATGGAGCCAAAACCAGCTTATTGAGTTGACGAAGTGAATGCATATTTTGGATAGATAGACTTCATTTGGATTGACTGCAACGATGAATCAATGACATCTGTTAATCAGATTGACGACTTCTGCAGCAGATCCAAAAAGAGGTGAGAGAGATTAGGTCAAAGTGAGGTCACCCTTGACATTAAAGCCCCGTTCCACATAGCCATCCAACAAGTCCAAATTTTCAAAATGCGGAGAACAATCTCTAGTCAATTCTCTATCACTGGAAGAAAGAAGAATCAAGAAAATCGAAACAGGGGACGAGGTAGGGAATTCAAAAGTTCAAATCTCTCCTTCCAGGTTCTCTGCATCGGATCTCATTCCCAACAGAGTCATGTAGAGTCTCTAAATGTCGATATTAGTTGCAATGATATCGAATTGTATTCCTCTTGGCTTGCATTCTCAGTTGCACCCAAGACTGACTGTGAATGTTGAAAGTTCTGGATCCTAAGAGGTAGGCTTGTTGTGACTCACTGACACTCTTCCTTCCACTCGTCGTCGCAATCCAGAAAGGAATCCAAGGATGTTGAACTGGTTTTGGGATGTAATGGATTGAGTTTGATGATGTTGATGACACTTGGCTACTCGTTTTGAGTGTAGAGGAGGTAGAAGAGGTGAGTCTATTCAGTCGAAGGGTATGACTTCTCGAAAGAGTTGAAAGGAGATTGACACTACGATGGAAAGTGATTTCAAGAGATTGAAGATTGATTTGGAATAAGATCAAGTCATCTACAGTAAGAGTTGCAGCTTTGAAATGGAAAGAGAGAGCGAGTGAGAGTGAGAAAGGGAGATAGAGAAAGATAGTCAGCAAGAGAAGGAGTCAAGATAGCCAGAGATAGGCAAGCCTTCCATCCACTCTTTGCTTCTGCGATGTCGAGAAAGCATGGAATTGAGATGTATTCTGTAATGTCTATCCACTGACTCTGTCCCTTCTGCCTTTGCTTGCCTTGCCATCCCCTTCCAGAACGAGTCCTATCTATCAAGCTCGCAGCAACTCACTGAATTTCGAGATACCAAATGCAGATTCGATCGAGAAAGCAATCTGTCCGTGTTGGTTGCAGTTTCCATCTTGATTTCCGACTAGTATGGCAACTTGTCGTCATGTTGATTTCAGCATGATGGAATTCAATAGATGGCATTTGGCAAGAAAAGTGTGCCCTCCTCCCCAATGAGCGGAGTAACGTAGCTGCGAGGGGCAAGAGCCTCTGTCTTCATGCAGCTGCAAAAGCCTTCTTTTTCGATCCAGACTTTCTCTCTTCTTTCCTCTTTCACCCAGCTTCTACTTCTTCAAAACAACAATTCGAGCTCAAACAGTCACTTCAACTCCATTCAACACAACAGAAACGACACATTCAGTCATGACTTTGATCAAGTCTCCATCTTCTTCCGCACTCGCTTCTCCTCAATCTTCAACCTTCAAACCACCAACTGAAAGAGTTCGTGTCGATCTTGGAAAGCATCCTGAGAATGCCAAATATGAAGAGGTTTTGGCATCAGACTCGAAACCAGACAGATTTCACTGTTGGCAAGGATTGCAAATCTTCGTCAAATCAGGTTTGCACCTGGCCACTGCTCGTGGAATGCCAAAGGCTACTAACAAGGTCGAAGGAAATCAATCTGGTCACGATACTCTTAGCTTCAACGCTGAATTACAAGAAAAAAAGAAAAAAAGAGAAGAACAAAAGAGAATTGATCTACTTAGAGTAGCCAACGCTGCTGTCGTCAGAGGAGAAGTAGAGGGAAAGGCCAATCCTCAACAAATTAAGTCGAGCAATCCAACAAAGAGATCAACTGGTGGAATTGGGAATCTAAGAAAGTCCTCAATCAAAGAGAATGGTCACGGTAATCATCCTATGACTAGAGATTTGCAAATTCTCCTCAAGAAAAAGGGTTCAAAGAATGGTCATCAGAACTCGACTTCTCGTGCCAAAGGTGGTCCCTCTTCTGGTAGAAAGATTGATCCTTCTAATGATGGGAAGTTGGAATCTGTTATTGGTGAAAAGACTGGATCTTCGATTGGTGGAAAGGTCGAATCTTCTATCGAGAACAACAAGGTTTATGCTCTGGAAGATGCTTCTGCCAACTCTAAAAATACTTCTTTGAAAGTAGATGTCGGATGGGCACAAGCTCCAGAGGTCAAGAAGGAAGATAAAGTAATCAAATCCTCGACTGGAAAGTGTCATCATCATCATCAAGATTCAGCAACTCTTACCAAGAATGTCTTCTCTCGTAAAGAAAAGATGGAATCCTCTATCGGCGGGAAAACGATTGGTGAAAAGATCGAATCTTCTAGTAAAGACGAAAAGGTTAAATCTTTGAAGATCGACCCTTTCATCGTCTTGGGGAAGATTAGAGCTGAGAGGAAGGCTGAGATCGATCGTAAAGCTTCCAAAAGTGATGGTTGGAAAGAAAGTGGAACTAGAAAAGAAAGTTTTGCTAAAGAGAAAGGTAATCCAGAAATCAAATCTCTATTTCCAACTTCTAAAATACTCAATGTCCTTCTAGGAACCTACGTCGTTTCAATTTGCATCGGTTTGACTTTGAGCTTGATCTCACTGATCTCGAGTTCCGAGACCTTTTCTCATCTTCTAGAACTCAACTATCCAACACTTCAAGTCTTGACTTCACTTCTCTGTCTCTTCATCACCTTTCAAGTTTGGTCTTCTCAAAGCAAAGCTTCTCAAAAGCCAAGAAAGTTTCGTGGTGGCTACACTAGTCGGTTCGCTCCTGGTTTCCTCGGCATTGTCACTAGTGTCCTCACTGGTCTTCAAGCTGCATTCATTATATCACGAGGAGATGGAAATTGTTTCTTTTGGTCTCTCTTACCTTTCATTTACCATGGTCACTTGTCTGGGAATCAGGAATGCACAACACTGCTAGGAGAAATAGGTCGACGGAAGGTAAACGGTAGAACAACTGCAGCAGCTCTTCGATTGGTATTGATGGATAGATGGGACGAATGCATTAGGATTGAAGATAATGAGACCTTTACTCTTGCTAGATTCGGGTTGATCATGACCAACGAAAACATTCCTCAAGCACTTGTTGAGCTCGCAATGGATCCTCAGTACGATCACTTGTTTACCAAATATCAGTTGTACAACAGAAAACAATTAGAAGGGATTGACTATCGACAAAATCTCTTCTCAACTGGAGAAGGAACTCCAAATCGTCGTCCTCAAGATATAGATTACAATCTGGCTTCCATTCTCGCCGCTCTGGCAGGTTTCAGCTTGGAATTGATCGCATCTGGTCATGATTTGAACTCTTTTACTCCATCTCTAGGTGGTTCAATGGTTGCTGGGATCCATTTTTATGGGTCGCATTACAATTCTATGATTACTGCTAGTAAGTGCAAACTCTCGACTTCGAGCATCTTTGTTTCTTTTCCACCTCCAAAAGCTGACGAATCTCATCTTTTCTTTCGTTTCTTGCTCTTCTTCAGCCGTAGACAGCTCCGCAATCGGAGCTCTTGAATCGGTTTGCAAAGAGTATGAGAACGAATTCAACTCTTGGGCCGAGAAGGGAGCTGTCGGAGAGGTTCCCAGAGGTCAATACGAGCCTAAACGTCTTCAGGTGTCGAGTAAGGCTCTCAACAAGAGAACCTTTTATAAGGAAAAGTTTCCTCCTCAAGCTGGTCAAACTGCTTCACCTCCAGCTCCTGTCAAACCTCTAGCCTCGTCGTCAAGGAAACAGAAAAAAGTCGACGTCTCCTCATCTCCGTCTAGCTCTGCCGCTCTCGATTCTTCTCCAGTCACAAAGGCTAGAACCACAAGTTCAAAGTCTTCTTCTCAATCTCAGTCTAGACCAACTCAGCAAGCTTCGCCAGCGAATGCTCAATTCTCTTCACCAACTTCTCTCGGATCTTCATCGAATTCGATGGACGTCGACGAAGCCTCTACTGCTTCGGTGTCAAGATCTGAAGGTTCTCAACAAGCTCCACGTCTGATCATTCCACTGGCGGAATTGAGAAAACGTGCCGAAGCAGTCGCTCAGGAGACGAGGCTCGAAGTCGAGCAATTTGGCTTCAAGCGTAAATCTTTGACACCTTCTCTTTGGGAACATCAACGGGAAACGATCAAATTCATGAATGATGCTCTTTCAAAAGAAGAATTGGAGAGCTACGAAAGATTGAGCGGAATCAAAGGCCTTACTCTTCCTTCTAGTCCTCGAGAAACTGGAGGAATCATCAATCTTGGAATGGGAAAAGGAAAGACTAGAACAGCGCTGTGGCAGATCGCAAACAACGTTGAACCTGGATTTGATCTCGTCATTGTTCCTACTGAAGCAATAAAGGACCAATGGATGGAGGAATGGAAGGAGCTAGTGACTTCTGACGAGCACTACCGCTTGGTACCTTTCTCTATGCTCAGACCTGGAAGAAAGGAGACTCCGGGAATCATCATTACAATCGAAGAGTTCAAATCTGCTATCTCCAAAGATCAAGACTCCTCACACTTCCAGTCACTCCACAGGCCCTTTAGAACGATCTTCGTCGACGAAGCTCATCACGCTCGAAATGAGAATCAGCTCTTCGAATCAATTCAGAAGTTGAAGGAGAATCTGTCAAGACTGACGTTTCAGAACATCAAATTCAAACCTAAAATCTGGCTTTTGACTGGAACTGTTCTCATCAACGGCATAGACGATGCCTTCGCTCTTTACGAGCTTCTTGGAATCGAGTTCGAGCGAAGAGAGATTCGGAATCTTCAAGCTCTGAATGCTGCCATTTGGAAGTTTGTCTGCTTGCTCGATACTCCGAGCGAAGCTACTCCAATCCACTACGTCGGGCTTTCTCATCCACCAGAAGCGTCGGAAATCTACCAGCAATTCTGTCCCAAGGAATCCAAAGCAGGGAAACTCGATGCTAGTCAAATCGTTACTGCAGAATGCCTAGCAAACGATCTCATCGTCGACAGGAAGCAAACGCAGACTCTTCAACACCCAATCGAATACTATCCAAAGATCGTGTTTATTCTGAACGAGATATTGGAGATCAAGGCCCAGAGAGCTTTGGACGGTTTGGAGCCAGCACAATTCTTAGTCTTCTCTACAAATCCCAGACTTCTCAACTACGCTGCAGCTCAAGGTCAATTTGTCGGGATTGCCTCGGGTGTGGTCGTCGGTGGAGGAAATGGAACAGATAGAGTGAAGGTCATCAACACTTTCAAGAAAGGAGTTAGGAAACAGCAGGCTCATGATGCCGTTCTCAGAGATACGATCATCTCCTCTCAGCAAAGGACCAATTCGCTCTCAGGACCAGCAAAGTTACCAGCCGGAGTGGTACCAGAAATTCTTTTCGCTTCTTCAAACATTGCCTCTGAAGGATTGAATCTCCAGATGGCATCGAAGATGTTCATTCTGAACGTTGGATGGAGTCCATCTGATCAGCAGCAACTCGCACGTAGAGTCGATCGTCCTGGTCAAAAGGAAAAGGTTGAAGTTTCCTCTCTATACCTCAAAGACACAGTCGAAGAATCAATGATGAAGACTGTCCAAAGAAAGGATCTCGAGATTAAAGAAGCTTTCACTTTTATTCAAAAGTCTCACCACGATCTTCTCGAACTTCTTCAAGGAGGCGATCTCATGGACGTAGACGGTGAATCAGGAACTTCTGATGAGAACAATCTCAACTCCCATCCGGATTCAGTAGCTTCGGAATCAACTGTTGAAGAAGAAGCGGAAGAAGAGGAAGAAGAAGAAGAGACCATCGATGAAGTTGCCGAAGAGAATCTCGAATCGCGATCATCATCACGCTCTCGAGACTCTATGGAATTGGACCGAACCTCTCCTTCTTCCAGTGATGCTACTTCTGTTAGATCTCCAGCATCTCAATCTTCGGATACTAGTGATCCTTCAAGTGTCGACGTCGAAATGAAAGATCAGCCAGTGGTGAAGGAACTCTCAGGTCTCACCGGAAAATCGGTAGAGAGATGGGAGAACATTCTCAAACGATTCCAGAGTGAAAAGGAATTCACGAGAGAGATGAAAGAGCAGTCTGGAACTGGATATGATTCTGGCAAGGAAGAAGACGTCTCCACAATTCAAGCCTCTCTCTCCGTCAACATCTCGACGTCTCAGAATCAAGCTTTGGGTCCTAGCGTCACTTCTCCTCTGCGTAAACGTCGTAGATCTGCTATCGATGGCAACGCTGGTAATGGTGATGATGATGATGATGATGGTGGTGATTTTGAACACGACTCGGATGACGAAGAAGACGTCTTCGGTGGAGACGATGGTTGTGGTGGCGGGGGAGAGTGGCCAGGAGAGGATCCACAAGAAGATGAAGACGAGCTTGACTGTGGTAATGATAGAGTGAGTGTTCTCTCTCTATCCAAAGGCTCAATCTGCTCTCGAAGTCAGACAACTCACTGACCTTGGTTCTGCTATCACCTTCATCTTCGATCCCTAGCGTCATCGTTACAACGATCCAACTCTGAAGGAAAAGTTCCCATTCCTTTCTCGGAGCTCTTTCTATCCTATCACAGCTCCTCCTTCTGAAGAAGATGCTGAATTACTAGAGAAATACATCCCTGAGTTCGACCCTCTCCAACATCGAAATCTCAAAGAAGATGGTGTCAGAAGAATTCTGAAGGAGAAAACAGAGCTGTCTCTCAAATGTCTGGAGGATATTCCGGGATTGAAAGAGCTTTGTCAGATTGTAGATGATCCTATCACTTTCAACTGGGACGAAGAGCTCTCGGAGAAGAGAAAATTCGAAAGGGATGAGTTCGACAGTGGTGAGTAACGGTTCGAGCGCTCACTCTGACGATTGATCAAGACCTTCTTCTGACGGTTCTGCTCTTTTCTTGTCTCTCTTCTCCTTCCCTCTCTAGTTGCCTCTGTTCATGCTCTCACCTATGCTGTCAGTCACCATCGCCAGTTTCTCAGAAGTAACATTGAGATCGAGGGAACGAGAACTCCTAACCCTTCGGAGATTTGTCTCACTGGAAACAATCATGCAGCCATTCTCAGAGCTTCTGGAACTCCACCTACCAATCCAAGGACAGCCAAATCGGTTTCCTTAGATGCTTTTCCATTTGGCATCGAAGTGACCAATTTTGCTCGCTCCTGCAAGCTGTTGGGAGAGGAAAACATTTACAAGTTCTTCAAGTTGACTTTCGAATTGATTGGTTATCTCAACTGTTCAGATATTAACTTCTATCACAGTGATTATAAAAAGTACTTTATTAGATGGTTAGAAGAAAAAGGAAAGCTAACGGAATGGGTATCTGCACACTCGAGATTGGGTGGATCTCATGCGATGGTGGGTCCTTATCCCAAAAGTGGAATTAAATCATTGGTTACTTTCCGTCAACATCCTAGTATCATGGACTTCTACAGGTTTGAGATGCCTCAGCTCAGACAATCACAGGAGATGTTCATTCTTGGATCCAACGTGAGTTTGCGAAGCGACGTCTTGCTCTTCTACCTTATTATTTGATCTTCTCGGTCAGAATCAAAACGCTCGATCTGGCTTGAGACAATTTGGCTCTTTCTCATTTGGCAATTGAAGCACGAGCTGATTGCTTCGATCTCTCTCTCTCTCTCTCGCTCTCTCCCTCTCGCGTTCTCTCTCTTTTTCCCCTCTCTTTCTCCAGAACGCAGAACGCCTCAAGAATCCGTCGATTCCTCTACCTGACAGTAAAGATTTAGATCATCCAATCTCGAGAATCATAGGTGGTAAATTAGCTCAGATCAACATCGATCAGAGAGTCACTTTCTTTCTACCTCATAAGGCTGGAATCATGGAGCTACTGATCATGCTGTCTAAAGCTCGTTATGAAGAGAAAGCCATCGGGACAATCTTCTATCTCTTCCACTTCAGTCCATTCTTCCATACGTTCTTCGTCAAGAAGCTGAAACTCAAGAACCAAACTCAATTAGAGCAGCGTGAACGACTATCAAACTTGAATGGGTCTACTATTCTTCACGAAGTTCTTTCAGCAAATGGTCATTCAACTTTCTTCGGTCTCGGGGGCAAAGAGAACGCTAGTGGCTTCGGTGGTCCTTCTTCTTCCTGGATCGATCCAACATCCATTCACTTCGCTGAATTGAAGCCTGCTCATGATCAATGGATAACTGGAATCGGTTCCTCGGGAAAGAAACTGCCGTACTTCCCCAAGGAACTGCTCAGTGAGGAGTTCTGTTTCACTGCTATTCATGCTTATCTTCGAAAGAACCCAAGTCTATCCATGGAGAAGAGAAGGCAGAGAGCAATTTGGACGAAACTTCGAGGAGCTGCGATGGATCCACTCGAGAAGGAAAAGGAAAGATTAGAGACAGATAGGAAAGAAAATGAGAGGGATGCAAAGAGATCCAAGACAAATCAAGACTCAAGAGACAATTCTGCTTCAATGGATCCAGAGGGACAGAAAGCTGAACTCTCCGAGACGAATGAAGACTCAAGAGACGGTTCAGTTTCGATGGATCTAGAGGAGGAGGAAACGAAGAAAGCACGAAGGAATAGGCTGGACAGAGAGAGAAGAGCTGCGAAGAATCTAGCGAAAAGATCGAAGACGAATGAAGACTCAAGAGACAGTTCTACTTCAATGGATCTAGATCGAGAGGAAGCTGAACTTTCAGACACGAATGAAGACGATTTGAAGAGAAGACCTAATAAAAGTGCCGAGGATTGGTTGAAACGGATTCAACGTAGGTTTGGAGGAGAGTACATGAAACATAGTGGTGCAAACACGAATGGAGTGAAGTGTTGTAGGAGTTGTGGAAGTACAGCTGACGAAGTTATCAGGGAAGGGTGGAGAAAAGGTGAGATCTATTCCAGTGAAGCGCTCGGGATGAAGAAGCATTCTCTTGATCTTCTCTCTCTTGTCTTTGGAAGGAACTGATCTTTTTCGACTTCTTTTCTTTCCCTCTATATTGGATCTCTCCGACTCAGGTCCTGATGGGCTCCTCAGCGTGAGTTTCGCGCTAGAAGTGCGCTTTCGTTGATTCTTGATCTGACACGATCCACTCTTTTTTTTTCCGATTGCCTCTTCCAGCTTTGTGGAGTTTGTGGACTAAAGTTCAATCGTCTCTTCCATAAAGTCACTGGAGACACTACCTCGACGATTCCAATATCGACGATTCCAAAATCGATGATTCCAAAACCGACTCCAATTCTTGGGCCTGGTGAGAAGATCTGCGACGGTCTCGAGTGCGACAAGGTGATCAAGAAAGGACTTCGATCTCTAGGTGAGATTTGTTTCGAATTCGAAGTTAAACTCGACGGCTTTGAGTGAGTCTTTGCTGATTGCTGACTTCAATCTTCGCCACACTTTGTTCCAACAGGTCCAAGTGGCACAGCAACGGTTAGTATCGCAAGCAGAGAAGCATCTGACATCTCCAGCTCTCAAATTCTGAAAGACTGGATCTGACCTTTCTCTTCTTTCCCTTTCAATATGATGGTTCAATTGTCAGGTTTGCAAAAGTTGTAACAGTCGTTGGAATCGATTTCCAGAAAAATTCAGGACGAAGACTGAACATTCGATTCCATCAACGACCTCAGCAGCTTGACCCTCAACATTAGTGTAAATCTTACTTCTTTGTGGTTTCTTTGTTCTAATGAAGTTGGTGCTGAATTTGAGTCTTTGATCGTTCTGAATTTAATAAAGCTGCATTTCCATGCTCTTAAAAATCAAAGCTTCGAGCGTGGGCATCTCTCGTTTTCTCTCGCTGTATGATCAAAGCTGCTCGCGATCCTTTTTTCACAGGCCCCTCTGCTCTTCAATCTCATCATTTCTTCTTCAAATCCGTATACATTCACATTTCTGCAAGAAGAAGAGGCTCAACAAGTGCCACTTCCCGTCGGGGTGAGCGTCAAAGGTGATAGCGGGCGTCGATTCTTTGATTGTGCCCGTGTGCTTAATCTACTTAGCTCCAAAAGCTCATCTTGCTTCTTTCCCTTCTTCCACTCACTCCCAAAACACTCCATCTTCATTGCCAATCATGACGACATTGAACGAATTCACCCAACTGAGAAAGGTCATCAATGAACAGTTAGACGTGAGCAAAACAATTCCATCTTCAGAGCAACTCAACACTCCACTTTCCTTCGTTCTTCTTATCTTCTCCGTATGCAGATTGACTTATGCTCTTTTTCTTCTCTCCTCCTCTATCCCTTTATCACTTCGAATCCAAACTAGAGATTCGAATCCGAGCTCAAAAAGGCCGACTTCCCTCTACCTCAAACGACGCCTGCAGAACTTCATCCTCTGGATGATCCATTCTATCTACCTTCTATCGATCTCTTTCAAGCCAGAGAACAGTTGGTCGGAGCTCTTGGAATGCTGCAGTCTTGCGTTCAAGCTCCTGCAGAGAGATTAATGTCTGCCAGTTTCTCTGTGAGTTTGGATTCTCTTTTCGCTAAGCAGGTTGGAATTTTCGATACTAAACCCACCCCTTCATCCATCCGATTAATCTCCGCTCTTTTCCCTCGACTTCTCTATATCTCTCTCTCTCTCTCTTTCGCAGCATCATTTATCATCATCTCTATCTTTGGTCTTGAAAGCAGGTGTCCCTCAAGCATTGAAAGATTTAGGTCCAGAACCAGTTTCAGTTTCAACCTTAGGACCAAAAGTCAAGGTGGATTCAGATAAATTATTAAGAGTTTTGAGATTCTTGGCCAATCAAAACATCTTCAATGAAGTTTCAGAAGGATCATTCACTCATAATAGAACTTCTTTATTCTTATTACCTGGTCATCCAATTGCTAATTTCACTAGTTTCCAAACTTGGTTCTCTCTCATGGGTTCTGCTACTTTTGCTGAAACTCTTTTGGATCCAGTTAGAGGTCCAAGTTATGAACCTAAGGATTCTTCTTTGGCTAAAGCTGCTGATTTTGAAGGCTTGGGAGTTCCGGATATGTGGCAGTACCTTGGGAAGTTCCATCAGAAGAGAGTGGAGGAATTTGGGAGTGCTATGACTGCTTTGGGCTCGGTCGGAGTCAGGTGAGTGAAAGAACGAATCGGAATATCATTCAAGATATTGAGGTGACCTGTTTGTTGTTCTGACGCGATAGCTCTGTTCTCTCTTCCGATCTTTCAGTGGAATCCTGTCAGGTGAGTTCGATAGCAGCGTCGATCGAAGAGACAATCAAATTTAAATCTCGAACTTTCTAATTGTCGCCTTTTCCTCATCTTCTTAATCTATCCAGACTTCCCTTGGAAAGACCTGCCAAAAGGAAAGGTCGTCGTAGACGTGGGAGGCGGTGAAGGAGCTTTGCTGCTACCAATCTTGAAAGCCTTCCCTCATCTCTCTGGAGTCCTTCAAGATAGACCCGAGACAGTTCCTTTGGCTAGAAAGAACTTCGAAACCAATCTTCCAGAAGCCATCAAAGAGAATAGAATCGAATTCGAGGACTCTGACTTCTTCAAGGGACAAAGCAGAAAGGGAGATGAATACGTCTACATTGCTAGGTGGATCATCCGTGAGTAAAAATGAGTCGCACTAATGGAAGATCAAGAATCGATCTTCTCATCTAGCTTTGGGATCGTCTGAAGAATAATTCGCAGTCTCTTGTTGAAACTCGTCGGAGACAAGGTACCCACGCTGACTCCATTCTTTTCGATCTTCTCTTGCCACAGACGACTATGGTGATGAGAACTGTATCAAGATCTTGAGACATCTCAAAGAAGTCATGACTCCAAACTCTAGACTCTTGATCATTGATACTGTCATACAACCAGCTTTGATTGGAGAAAAGGACGGAATCACGCCTTTCCCGTAAGTCGAAAGACTCAAAGAAAAGGCACCTCACCACTTGTTCATCCTATCGTTCTATGATGACTTGCTTGCTCATACTTCTTTCATCTCTTTCTTTCTCTCGCGCCTGCTATCTCTTTACTTTCGATTCCAGAGTCCCAAAATCTCTCGGAAACGGAGGACTTCTCAGACAACAAGTCGGTTACGAAATGCTGCAAGCCGTCAATGCAAAGGAGAGAACTCCAAAAGAATTCTCGGATCTTTTTGAAGCTTCTGGATTGAAGTTGGAGAAGGTTTGGAACTGCAGAGCTCCTCATGGAGTCGTCGAAGCTCGCCTCAAATAATCTTTGGCTCTTCGTCACCGATCTTCAATCTTCTCTAGACAAATAAAGTCGCATCGTACATCTCATCTCAACACATTTTCTTGCTCTATTTTCGACAAAAATGTCTTTGCATAATCATCCGCATAATCACAGTTCTCAATCGTTGATAGAAGTCTGAGCTAATATAATCCTTCGAAGTTTCCTTTTTCTTCTACACATTCTGGTCTTGCGGGACATCATGTGTGACTCGACCTGGTTTCGTGCGCTGGCCCGATAAAGGAAGAAGGAGAGCAGCTGCTGCTCACTGAAAGCGAAACCTCATGCGCTTCGGTCAATTCGGGCGTTAAAGCAGAAGAGGCGGCAGAGCATCTTCAGGCTTTGGGATAGAATAACTTTAAAAGGACGAGGATTTGCCTTTGTATGACTTCTTATCCCTCAAACTTTTTCAAGCAGTCAGAATGTCAGAAGAGGCAAAAGCTGGCACAGCTTTCATCTTCGCAGATTTTCAAAAAGGTGAGAAACAGAGATGGGCAAGCAAAGCTGGACTAGCGATCACTGATCTCTTCACACTTTTCTCTTCTATTCAATTTGATTCATCTCCTTGAAAGTCATAAGAGATCGAGTTGGTAAGTTCCTGTGATCTCTTCTAAGCCTCTATTCGGTAGACTCTCTTCAGCTCAGCGTCGCCTCTGAAACACTACGACCTTCCTTCTTCTTTCGTGTTGACACTTCTCTCTGAAAATGATCCGCAGAAACTCTCGGGAAGAGTGTTCTTGATGCCTACGACTCGGCTGCTCAAAACGCAGCAAAACTTCTTCAACACGCCAGGGAAGAAAAGGCAAAGGGAAACTCGATAGTCATCGTTCACCTCCAACTCTCCAAAGAAAGTGGAAAGTTCAAGAATCCAAGGAACTTCATTCCGGAAACTGACGGATCGAGAGATTTTTCTTTACTCAGGCCTAAATTCTTAAAGTACTCACAGCTGTTGGAAGAGAATGAGGCCCTAGCTCAACCTTCTTCGAAAGAGCTAGAACCAGCTTTGGAGAAAGATGAATACATCATTTTGAGACCTATGATGTCTGGATTTCATGATACTGATTTATCCGAGATTTTGAAAAAGAGAAAAGTTGAGAAGGTAGTTGTAGCAGGAGTTGCCACTTCTGGCGCTGTCTTGTCAACAGTTCTTTCGGCTGTTGATTTTGGCTTGGGCATCACTGTAGTCAAGGATGGCTGTATGGACACAGATGAAAAGATTCATCCTGTCTTGCTCGAGTGGGTAGAGTCTGGTTGAAAGCAAGGAAAGAAGCCTCGATGGCGCGAGAATTTACGAGTTCAGCTCAAGCTTTACACTCTCATAGATCGCCGTGTTGTCCTTTGAGAAGGATTTCGTTCGTTCGTTTCAATTTTCTGATATGATGTTCCTTCGATTCCTCTCTCAAAAACAGACTCTTTACTTCTAGAGGCAACGTTCTGAAGGTCGAGGAGATCATCAAAGGCTGAAATCGCCTCTGGCTTTTTAGTCGTCGACAATTCTGTTTCTTCTGCTGGCATCTTCTTGAAGAACGCAGCTTACTTTTTCTCTCTTTCAAGTCATTGTCTTGAGAGAGCTCAAAGGTCAAGTCTCACCATATTTGCATCTCTAGACGAATTCTGCCAGTGAATGTTTGTTCAACTGTCATCTTCCAGCATCAAATAGCCTGCCAACTCAGCCGGAAGAGGCACGTCAGCAAAGAAACGATGAATGAAATTGATCCCCAAAGTTTACAGACGTACTCAGAAGTCACCCTCCTCCAATCGAAATAGTCGTTCAGCCTCCTCCTCCCATGGGCGATACCAACAAGGTCCGTATTCCTCATAATTCAAAGCTTGATGATCGTCTTCGAAGGGATCTGGCTCGGGAAGGTCTTCTCCTTCCTCCCATCCGTACGTCCAAGCTATGGCCATTCTCTGTTCCTCGTCAGTCAGCTTTCCCGCTGCTCTGAGAGCTACCTCTTCTTCCATTCGCAGCAGTCTGCTGAGCTCTTCCTCCTCTGGAATAGTGATAAATTCGTGCATTGCTCTGTGAGCAAAGAGACCTTCCGACAGATTGAACCTAAAGAAATCGAAAGGATGAGAAGTCGAACGAAGATGTAAGAAGACTGGGAGACGCACCTCTATTCTTGCTTCGAATCAAAAGAGCGTCATCCACTCACTCGAAATCACAGAGCTGCTCCCTTGTGTAAGAACCCATCGCCAATTTCAGATTTGGGCATCGTTTAAGTAGCTGTGAAGAGGACAGAACAAGAAGGAGATGATTGAGTTAGAGATTACGGGCTCAAGGAGAGGCGAAAACTTCGTCTTCTAGAACTTCGAGCTCACCGCTCACCTCACGTCTCGACGCGAAGGCATCATCATCTAGCAACATCGAAGAGCCTCCCAGCTCGACCGCTGGAAGACACATTGCACCAAGGACATCTGAAGCTGTTGTGAAAGTTTGATAAATCCCGATCTGACCAACGTCAAATATGACTCGTCCTTTAGTTCCTTTAGTTCCGGCTACTTGTTCACCTTCATCTAAATGGCCGAGGATTCGTTTGAAGTTTTTCTCGATCTTTGACAAATCAGATTCGGATATGAATAGATGAAAGACATCCTCACCAGTTGGCTTCAAAATGATGTTCCTAAGCCTCAGATTTGTCTTGAGACAGGATGACTCGCTGATGATGATTGAGAACGGTTCGATGTGGTCAACAGAAAACTCTAGAGTCGAGATCGATGAACACAGATATTCCAGCAATCTTCTTAACTGAACTGAATGAGGACGAGAACAGGGATCCCAAAAGGGCCATAGCCTTATCTGAAAGTGGGAGAAATCCAAGTGCTTGATGCCAGTGAAAAGGGGAAGCAGAACGTCCCGACAATCATCTAGACCAAGCTCATACATCTCCTCGAAAGTTGCAGATATAACCAGAGTTTCGATCCTTCTAGCCACCTTCGGATGGGCTTTGAAGAACGAGATTTGCTCGTCTGAGATGGAAGATACAAACGATGGAGAATCCCAAGCTCTGTTTCTTGCAAAACGCTCAGTCTTGGCCTTCTTGAAGGTGATTCTCGAAAAGCGATAGATGAAGACTAGGTGATAGAGGAAAGAACAGCTCAAGGCTACTGATGAAGAAGTTCTAAGAGTTCCATCCGTAGGGCCTTTTTCTTGATCTGCCATTGAAATGAATACTTGCTCCCACATTTCTACTGGTATTTGACTGAGAATGGAATGGTTTGATTCCTTGATAGAGGAAAGGATTGGAGTGAGACCTTGATGGAGTTGCGAAGATTGAGATTGAAGAGCATGAGTCGTAAAAGCAGAAGAAGAAGATTTGGAAGCGATGGAAGAGCTGCTCATCGTTGCTACTCGTCTCAAATTAGAGCGAACTAAATTTTCTGTTGTTGAAGTCTCTTTGGACAGAATCCGGTACCAAGGAGTGTTGAGACTTGTCACTCGATGAGGGATGAGTCGTTCTTTCGATGAGAGTTGAAGATTGAAGTCTGAAGATGCTGTTGCTTTGAGTAGCACAGAGCACAAAGCCTGGAGATGTGAGGTTGATGTTTGAATCTTCGATGTGATGTGTAAGAGAAGAAAGAGAAGATGGAATTCCAGCTCAAAGTGAAGGAAATGCCGAGGTGCAAAAGACCGACAGAGCGAAGGAAGAAGAGAAGAGAAGAATCTTCTTCCTTCATTAATCATTACCACAACATCTCTTTCTTTCATCAGAGCGCAATCGGTAACCAAAGAAGCTGGTCAAGTATGAGTACTAGAAGATCAAAGAGAACCAACTCAAGAACAGCAGACGAGCCAGCTGCAAAGAGAACTGCAACCGAAGAGAATGGAATCGCAAAGTCGAACAGAGACTCAATCCAAAGAGCGCAGGCTGCGATGGACAGGTTGGATTTCAAATCTGGAGTAGAGATATGCACACAGGTGAGCATCAATCATAGTAGAAGTCGGGAGGCAAAGAAGAAACAGGATGCTGTTCTTTCACTTCTTCCTATCTCGTATTCTCGTTCGTTCTTTGCATGCCTTCCCTAATTCCCTTCCAGCTTGCTGATTGTCCGCCTGCTGTCTCGTGCTCGTTCTCACACAGATCCTTGACTCGAGCCCTCTCGATCCGACAAAGCCACTCTTACTCAGAAGTATTGGCTTGGAAAGGATTGGCCAAGTCTACGAGGCTGCAAAGGACGTCGAGAAAGCGTTGAAAGGAAAGGAGACCCCTGAGGTAAGTCTAAGCCTTGATGGGAGATCATGGTTTTTCGATTGTGTCAGTCTGACCTGTTTTCTCTTTGCTATTTCTCTCCTAACACACAGACTCATCTGAGAGCGACCTTCAATCATTTATCTTTGGCTCTTCATCATCTCGAGGCTGCTCAGCAGCTTTCTCCTCAAGCAGATGAAACGATAACTTCTCATCTTGTCGATTCTGATTATTTGGTTCTCAAAGATGATATCCAAAAGGAGAAGGACCGTCAGCTCAAGAGCCCGTGGAAGAGACTCTCCTCAGAGCTCTTCGCAGAAACAATGGAATGGTGTGATTCTCCGTCTCTCATCAATTTCAGCTCAACCTGCAAGTTGTGGAAGGAGTCCATCACAAAGAATCAAACTCTATTTCAACATTTCAAGATGGAAGGGAAGCCATTGAGCATCATGGAAGGGCTGGATTTTTTCGGAAAGAGGAGCGGCAACTCTTTGAAATCGATTGACCTGACATTCGGAACTAAAGTGAGAGAACAAGATGAGATTACCCTTTTCCACTCAATATCACCTTCTTCCGAAAACTCAAGTTGCTCTCTATCGCTCATCACGGAGAACTTTCTGAGACAATCCTAGACATAGCCTCTGAATGTCCTCAGCTTGTCTCTCTAATTTCAGTCACAACGGGAAAGTTAGACCTCATTCAACGCTCTTTCAAAGAACCAGGTCTACCTTTTCCGACTCCTTGGAAGCCTAAACTGCAAACTTTGGTCTGGAAAGCGGGTGGAAATATCATCGTATGTGATGATTCTCTGGTGAAGCCTCTTCAATCTTGCAAACAGATTACTCTTGCTACCTCGGGAATGTCACCAGCTTGGCTCGTCAAACTTCTGTCATCGAGTTCCGATCTGGTGACGGCTGAGTTTCCTTGGCTTCAAGACGAAGTCGTCGCAGATATTCCTATGCTGAATCTCCCCAATCTGGAACAGCTGTGGTTAGCACGAGTTCCGAAATTGGACCAGAATAGCAGAAAGTCCTTCTTCACACAACTACGAGCTCCAAATCTTCAAATGCTTCGCATCAAGCAACTTGGATTGGATGATCTATCATCACTTTCAGTGGAGGTTTCTCCTCCGACTTTATCTCTCGAAGGCCTCAAATTTGAAAACGGGGAAGAAGCTGCGTCTACCCTCCTGGAATCAATTAAACACTGGGAAAATCTTCACACCTTAAATCTAACATTCTCTGGATCTTCTAGCTTCTGGAACCATCTACTCAGTGCTCTCTCTCCTCTTTGCAAAGTCAACATCAAGTTAGGATACAAGGATCACTTTATACTTCCCAAGCTCAAGTCTCTCCGAATTGGAAGCAGAGCGCTGACTGGAGGGAATTTGCCTATCGTTTCCTCCTCGATCCTCGCCTGCATGGTAGCTTCAAGGGATGCCTGTGCTCGTCGTCTATCTTACAAGCATCTTCTTTTGGCAGGTTCGGGAGATTTCGAGTCAGTGGAGTCGATTCAATCAAATGTTCTTCCAGACCAAGAAATTCCTTTTGCTGAAGTAGCAATCGATTCCATTCAGCTTCTCAAAGTGCGCCTCCCATTGGAAGCCGATGAAAGTGCCCTTTCTTGGCTTGAAAGCAAGTTTGGAAACCTAGACGTGAGTAACTTTTAAGACTTTTGAAGCTCAAGTTATCATCTACTAACCTTGATATCGAATCTTGTTTTCTTTTCGTGTCTCCTCAGGATCGTGTTTAGGCGAGATGCTACGATGCCAATTGCTTCTCGAGTCTGTCCTTCTACTTTGGTCATTTCTCTCCAAACTTGTGGTCCTTCAACCTTTGCCTCCTCATTCTCTCGTTGTTTATTATTGTACTGTGTGTTCACAATCGATCTTTCCTTTGTTCTAGCATTTTCATTTTCAGATAATTTCAGTGCATTCCATCGTCTGTTGCTACACATCTCCTCTTCGATGCTCATCAAATCTCGAAGAAAGAGTTGCCACCTTGTGCCATTTCCTGATCTTTGTCTTCTTTTCTCTTACTTATGTTTCAAGGTCGGATAATTGGCATTCTATTAATCATATTTGTGCTGCGTGACGGGATTGACAGATTCATCGAGCCTTCTTCGGATCACAAAGCTTGCTTCAAGGCTCGAAGCATATCTACAACAAGCATCAATGGTTCTGCCAAATCAGGAAGCAAAACGAAAAGATCTCTATTGACAAGGACAAATGAAACATGACGAGGAAATGAAAGAGAAACGAAGACAAGTGATCCGAAGTCGTGAGCAGAAACGATGAGATAGAAACCAATCAGTTGCCATTCGTTTGAGCTGCTACTGTTGGTTTTGATTGTCTCTTGTAAGCTTCATAAGGCACTCCTGCATCAGTCGGAGGTTTTGGAACTTCTCTCTTTGGAGGCGTAGCATTGGTATTAGCAGAAGAAGAAGAAGTAGACGCAGGTTGAGGTTGATCTCTTGCTTTTGAAGCTTTGGTTTCGACCTTTACGTATTCAGAATCTCCAGGTTGTTGAGTTGTCGAATCTCCACTTTGAACAGCCGAATAAACTTCTCCAACGATTCCTGAGAGGTAAATGGAAAGGTTGGGCAAGAGAGAACGGAGGTCAGAAATTGATCAGAGTGGAACTAAAGAAAGAGATTGGTTCGTCAATCCATTTTTATTCTTCCTCTTTGAACTCACCAAGAGCAGTAGCTCTCAGCCGCCTCGTCTCTTTCCCGACAGATTGGTCATAGAGAACTCTTTCAGTGACTTCTCTGATGACACTCTCCACTTCCAACTTGGCTCCTTTGAAGAGAGCTCGCATTCTGAATTGGGGAAGTGAGAGGGAGAGGGAGAGTAAGAGATAGGATAGAAAAGAAAGCCGTTGAGAAACCAACATCCTAGGTCTTTCGAATCATGAATCTCATTCGTTTTCCCACTCACCCTTTCTCAGCTGCCGCCTCTTCCAACTGTTTCTTTCTCTCTTCAGTGATGCCAGTCTCTTCAGCTTTGGCCAATTCTTCAAAGACAGTCTTGAGTTCCAAGGCAGCTCTGACAGTAGAGATGGTCTCCTTTGCAACATGATAAGAGCTAGCGACTGAATGGAAAGCTCCACCGATTCCCCACAGCATTCCAGTACTTGCCAAATAATGAGCAGCTTTGGAGCTATAGCAGAATCCGACGGCATGAAGCAATTCGACCCCATAACTTTCATTCTTCAATTCTTCAGCTTCGATCCTAGTAATTTCCTTGAAAGAGGAAGCCACTTCAGCTTCTAACCTTTCATCTCCAGCATTTCTAACACTTTCCGTAAAGATGGATAATTTCCTAATCAGTTTCTCTGCCAATTTCGAGACTCTTTCCTCTCTCACTTTGGCTCTCTCTTCAGAAGCTTTTCTCTCTTTCTCTTCTTTTGCTGCCTTCTGCTCTGGAGTCAGTGTTGGTTTCCCATCCGTCTTCTTGAGAGTTCCATCTGGGTTTTTCTCTCCTCCTCCTTCTGTGGATTTCTCTCCTCCACCCGAGGCTTGCTTTTCCAATTCTTCGGTATCCTCTTGAAGAGCTTCCTTCATATCTCTACCGATTGAAATCGTTCCGATGATGTCTGCAAACCTCTCTCCGCCAAAGAGGGAGCCGAAGACTTCCTCTGGATCTACGAAACCGTCCTCTGGCGTCAGGCCTGGAGTGGAAGCCCCGAATTCGTTGTACTTGTGTCTGAGTTCTGGATCGGAGAGGACAGTGTAGGCGGTGGCTAGCGTCTTGAATTTCTCCTCTCCTTCCGGGTCGTTTGGATTCTTGTCTGGATGGAGCTGGATTGCGAGCCTTCTGTAAGCCTTCTTGATCTCGATTGTGGTTGCATTGGCGGGGATTCCAAGGACGTCGTAGCTGCAAGAAGAGGGAGGTACAAGGAAGAGGGAGGGAGTAGAGTCAGGAGAAATGATCGAGATGAGAAAGCTTGTTACGAGAAGAGTGTTCTCAAAGAGACGAGACAAAGTGTTTTCTATAGTCATTGAACTACTAAGAAAGATGCAAGAGAACGATAGAAGATCGTCGATCAAGATGCTTGTCCATCTCTCGTTTGCTATCTCTTTCTTTCTCTCTCTCTCTCTCTCATCTTCTCTGCTGCATTCCACTGTCATTCCCATTCTAACCTTGAATCTGAGTCGAGTATTTGCTTGTCTGTGTTTACTCACTAATTCATATCCAAAGGGTTTTCGTCTGTTCCTATTCTCCTCTTCTTTGTCACTTTGTTTCCACTTTCTCCATTTCCATTCCCACCGCCATTGGATGAGTTTGCTCTTGCTTCCCTCAGAATCCTGCCGGCTCCAGGTGGATCAAAGTTCTTTTTACACTGGCAGCAAGCGACAGAGAAGGAACTGACATTAGAAGGTAGACTACTGACTTCTTTTGAACTTGGTGCTTTGAATTCAATTGAAGATTTGCAATCCACATACGGACACGTCACTGAAATGTACGTCTCTTTGGGTCGAGAGGGTAAAGTCAGTGATGTCATCTTCAACGATCAGACGCGAGATGAGTAGATGAGAGGAGATGAGATTCAACGTTGCTGTCGTGTGAGAGGAGAGAAACGAGAGAGAAACGACTTCGACAATCCTTTCAACTTTTCTTCAGATCACAATCACGTGTCGACACAAGTCATCATCGAAAAATGTGGAACTTGAGAGAGTATGAATTTGAAAAAGATGTGACATGCTTTGAGAAGAGACAGAGAGACTTTTGCTAGAGAGAAGGAGATACCGAATCGCATTCGATCCAAGAATCGAGTTTTTCACTTTTTGAATCCTTTCATCAACCATTTGGGCATGGCCTGGGAACCGACAAAGAAAACAAAAGATCAGATCAGTAAAGCAAGAAGGGGATCAAGACAAAGAGGAATCTCATCAAGACCGAGACTCACTTTTCTATCCTTTCCCTCATTCTCTCCCTCCTTCTTCGTCTCGCCACTACTCTCTGCCAAAGTTCTTCCACTCCCTAAATTCTCCATGTTGTTGTTGTTGCCCCTCTCGTCCAGTCCCTTTGGAGGTTCGCATTCCTCCGCCACTTTCCACAATTCCTCCTTTAATGGAGGTCTACTTGTAGTCCCATTCAAACCCTCATCCTTCCATCTGACGTAAATGACGGCTTGGGGAGTCATTCCCAATTCTCCCAGATTCTTGTCCTTCAGCTTTGGATCGTTTGGTAGTAGATCCTTTCGAGGCGGGGTTTGATAAAGGGTGAATTTCGATTTGGAATGCTCAGAGGTCAAAGTCGTAGGAAGGAAGGAATATAAAGTCGAAAGATTGGAAGTCGTTGGGAATTGGGTTTCTAATTGAGTTCGATCGGAGAATCTGAACCTGATCTTGACCTGAGATTTGATTATGAAGAGAGAGAGAGGGATATCAAATGGAAATGAGATCTCGAAAAGACTTTAGATCAGTAATAAAGAGACTTTCGAGAGAGACTCACGACATTCCATTCCTTCTTGACTCTTCCCAGTCTGATGTCCTCCTTTTCCCTCATTGCCCTAGTCATGAGAGGAGCGTTTGGACCATTCCTTCCAGCCAAGGTGCCCGCAAAGGCACTCTTGAGTTCGGCAGCTGTTGGGACTGGAGAAGCCGCGCCTGAAGCAGAAGAGAAGGAAGAAGGTTGGGAGGAGGTAGAAGGAGAAAGATACGAGCCTGTAACAGACAAAAGGTAAGGGAAAAAAGGGAGGAAAAAAGAATGTCGATCAGAGGATGACGACAGTGGTAAGAGGCTCAGCCAAGAAGACGACGCTTGGAGCAAGAGTAGACGACTGATCTTTCTTCTTCCTTGGGCCTGTTCTGTTTGAAAGTCCTAAACTTTAAGCTGACTATCTCTGTTGTTCCAACCATGTTGTCCCAACCCTGACTGAGTTTGTATCTTTAACTTATAATAAGTTGTACTCTGTCTCTGTCTACTCACTTGGGCCATCTGTCCTTGGTGGATTGATGACTCTGATGTTTGGGAACTGGCTCTGAATACTGTTTGCAGTAGTAGCAGTAGCAGTAGCAGTAGGAGCATCGATAGACTGAGTCGCTGAAGACGAAGTAGCAGCAGCCATAGTGGCAGTGGCAGTAGTAGTAGTAGAAGGAGAAGTAGAAGTAGACGTAGTAGTCATTTCGACATCGCCGTCTGCATCTTCTGGTTCCTCCAGTCGCTGTTTCTTAGCTGAAGTGAACGGTTCAGAGTCTGAATCTGAAAGTAGTCGCTGTTCTTGTTGATTGTAATTGTTGGATTCCATTCTGTCCTTGTTGGTTGGTGATAAGAGCAAAGTTAAAAATCAGAATGACACTTTATCACTCGCAACATCAACATCAAGATCAGTTTACATTTATATCCACATTCAGATTCATTCTTGGATTGGATTGTATTGAATGTATTGATATTGTCATTCACATCCATCTACCGCTTCGTCATTCTCTCTCTTTCTAATTGATACTTGCTTCTCCACAACAAGTCTACAAGTATCATCTAACTACCCATCTATCTGTTAGATCATGCAAGTCTATCTACAAGTACAAGTGGATGGTTCTCATTCTCAATCCTCAAGGTCCATCATCTTGATCAACAATGACTCTACTACTACCACATCTACGTCTCACTCTGCAATCATCTTCTCCACCGCCTCGAATCTAGAGGGAAGATCTACTGCTGCTCCAAGAGCCATAGTGCAACTCACTACTACCGATCAGTTGGATATGAACAGTCTAGTCAGGCTGTCCAACAATAATCTAGTCGGTTGTTTGGGCTTGATCAACGTCGGAAGCGGTGAGTAGAGTAGAAATCAGTAGCAGTCCAAGTAACAGTGGAGTAGAGTAGAATAGAACAGTCATTTCGAGGATCTGCACCTCAGACTTCTATGGAATCAACATCAGTAACATTAACATTAGATCAGGCTGGAAAGAATGGCTTGGTTGGGAATCGAGTCGATCCGAAGAGCACAATCGTCAGATCCATAGTCTTGATTGAGATAGGTAGATTGGTCCTTCCTTCTCATTAACAATTGATGAGCTTACCATTTCATCCTTTCTCCATTCAATCTCTCTCTCACAGACATCTTCCTAGCTCTGGCAAACTCTTCCCTCCCCATCGGCTCCATCCGTCCAAACTGTCACGTCCAAAGGCTTCTTTCGGTTTCTTTCTACAGTCTCACCAAATCCTCTTGGGATGACACTTCTCTCAACTCCAACAACTCGAATTACGATTCAGATCTAGAACCTCACGGATCAGACTACTATCAACCAACCCAATCCTCCACCTCTCAGTCTCAAGGAACTTATGAACATCCTTGTTCCGCATTGAAGAAGCTCCTCTCCTCTGGCTCTTTCTACTTTTCAAAGGGAAGAGAATTCGACCTCAGTAGTAGAGTCGATCAACAGTCGACAAGAAATTCAGACTTTGAAAACGAGGATGGGACGCGAGAAGCAGGCGATAAGGATCAAGATGACGATGATGATGAATTCAAAGATGATCTCGTTTACGACGAGAGGTTCGTTTGGAATAGTTATTTGGTAGAGCCAATCTTACACTTCAGATCCAGGCTACTGGGCCAAGAAAGGAAGAAGCTGGATAGGGAAGGTATGATTGTGAGTGCAAGAACTGAACTTGGGTCGCTGATACTTCTCACGACTTCGGAGATCTTCCGACTCTATTTCCCGACTCTATCCCCTCTTTTCTCATCTTCAAAACTGTCTTCGTTCGTTTACGCTCGTTCCTTACAGATCTTTCTCATTCAAGGTTACGTTGGAGTCTATTCTCTCCCGATCCCTGGCTCTGTCTCTTCTTCTCCCAATTCCCAATCCACCATCGCTCTGGTCAGTAGGTTGAGCTGGAAGAGAGCTGGTACGAGATTCAACACTAGAGGGATAGACGACGACGGAAACGTGGCTAACTTTGTAGAGGTGAGTGACGGAGAAGAGAGAATGCTTCCGCTTTCCTTCTCGATTGACTTCTTCATCGACGAGAAGAGATCCTTAGAGATCCTTCAAAGTTGACACTTCTCTCTGCTTCCTTACCTTCTTCCGTTTTCTTTTCTCAAGTCCGAAACAATCTTCTGCCATGACAACGTAATCTACTCCTACGCTCAAGTCAGAGGTTCGGTCCCTCTATTCTGGGAACAAGGAGGTTTACAAGCTCTGAATGCAAGGATTCAAATCACCAGACCTAGGATCGCTTCTCAACCTTCTTTCGATAGACATTTTGGAGACTTGATCAATCACTACAGCCATGTCCATGCTCTGAACCTACTCGGTACCAGAGATGCAGAAACCGTTCTGACAAACGCTTATGCTGAACATGTTAGATTTACTTCTATACCGTCCCTCACTCCTTCAACAAAGGACGGAGCTCAAAGTGGAGATTCAAAAGACGAAGAAGAACTCGAGAATTTAGGATTGACTAACTTTGACTTCCACTCGATCAGTAGAAGTAATGGACAAGGATTGGATGGAGTCAGAGACGAAATTCGATATTTGGGTCCGGTTCAGATCAAGAAGAAGGAATTCGGCTATACCATCCTTCATGAAGGGAAGAAACTAAGGAGACAGAAAGGTGTCTTCAGAACTAACTGTTTGGATTGGTGAGTTCACCTTCTTTGAGATAGAAAGCCTCTCGAGATTGTAAAGCTTGCCGGCTGACAATCAGATCTATATCTCCGCTTTCTGGTTCTCTCTTGATCTCTCTCCTTTGTAGTCTCGATCGAACAAACGTGGTTCAAGACATGATCTCTCAATCGACTTTGGAAAGCTTTGTCGAATCAGCTGCCTCTCGAAGATCAAGTTTCGAAGTCTTCAAATCTTCCAATGGAACTGGTGCTGTTAGTAATCTGGCAGGATCCGGAGCTGGTCTTTGGTCGAACCATAGAGTTCTCTGGGCTGAGAATGGAGACGGTGAGTTTTGGAATTGGTTTCTCGACGCTTCTGTCAAATCCTTCGTCTGACTTTCGAGCTATCTCCCTTTCCGTCTTTCTCTCTTCCAGCTTTGTCCAAGATCTATGCCGGAACTGGTGCTCTCAATTCGAGCTTCACTAGAAGTGGAAAGAAGACTCTGGGAGGTCTTCTGAGCGACGCTGCCAAGAGTGCCGGAAGGTGAGTTGGGCATCGTCGAGGAGAGACGAACTAAAGCTCGAGAATTCCTTATGTTGACCCTTCTTTCCTCTTTTCTCAATCTTCTCTGCTCTATCAGGATGTACATCAACAACTTTCAAGACAAAGGAAAGCAAGCAGTCATCGACATTCTTCTTGGAAACATGGCCAATCAAAAGCCAGTAACAATTTTCGATCCGATCCACGATGCAATGACGGCGGAGCTTCACTCTCGTCTGGATGAGTACTCTACTGCCAGAACCATCTCGATCTATTCTGGAACGTTCAATCTCAATGGGAAGCCACCAGGAGAATCTCTATTGCCTTGGATCAATCCTCCAGGTCAAGAAACGGAACCAGATATTTTTGTCTTTGCTTTTCAAGAGATCGTTCAATTGACACCTCAACAGATTCTCCTCACTGATCCCGACAAGATCAGGATATGGGAGAACGCTTTGGTCGATACTCTAGCTAGAAGAAGTGGAAAGAAATCGGATTATGTGATCCTTCGAAGTGAGCAATTGGTTGGGACTGCTCTCATAATTCTAGTCAAGGAGAATCTGGTAGAGAACATTCGGCAAGTTGAAGCTACTACCAAGAAGACTGGTTTGAAAGGAATGAGTGGAAATAAAGGTGGAGTTGCAATCAGAATGACATTTCATGATTCAAGTCTCTGCTTTGTCACGGCGCATTTCGCAGCTGGTCATTCGAATTATGAAGAAAGAAATGCAGATTATTGGACTATCTCAAGAGGAATGACTTTTCAGAGAGGCAAGAGTATCTCTTCTCACGATCACATTATTTGGCTTGGAGACTTCAACTATAGAATCAATTTACCAAACGATACAGTTAGAAGCCTTGCTTCCAAAGATGATCTCCAACCTTTATACGATTGCGATCAACTGACTCGATCTAGAGAGATTGGAGCTGTCTTTCCAGGTTATATCGAATCTCCCATCAAATTCAAACCTACTTACAAGTACGATAATGGAACTCATACTTATGATTCAAGTGAAAAACAGAGGATTCCAGCTTGGACCGACAGAGTTCTCTTCAAAGGCGAAGGCTTAGGAATTCTGGAATATGGAAGAGCTGAATTGAGAACAAGTGATCATAAACCTGTTTATGCTACTTTCAAAGCTGAAGTCAGAGTGGTGAATCATGCAGAGAAGGAAAGAATTGGGAAAGAGATCCTCAAGGATCTAGGTGGAAATGTGGGAATTCAGAATTACGAATTAGGTGGTGATGGAAGTGAAAGTGAAGAATTTGAAGATGAGGATGGTGAGTAGTGAGGAATCCTCTTGGCCTCTTTGCATTGCTTTGGTGCTTAAGATTTTTTTGTTGTTTTGGCTGAATTCTGACTTCCTCGATCTCTCTCCACACTTCTCTGTCTCTCCTCAATCATATCAGTACCACCGCCTTCCAGTAACGAACAAGCTTGGTGGGACAACCTTGGTGAGTTCAGGAAAAGGAAGATCAATTGGATCATTCTCTGTCAAGGGTTTCAGTTCTAATTCTCTCTATCTCTCTCTTCCTTTCTTTCATTATTGAATCCTCTGTAGATGATTCCACCAGTGTATCTTCTGACTCTTCCTCCAACAGTGACACTTCCAACGCTTTTGTCCTACTCAATCCGTTCTTAACTCAAGATCAAGGTTCGTCTCGTCTCAATGTTAGAAATGGTACCAAAGTTGGCAACTCTCACCAAACATTGTCTTCGATTGACACCAAACCTCCGCCTCCAGCTGTCCCCTCTAAGCCAACAACTGCTTCCACAGATCAGTCCTCCAACTCTCCTCTTCCACCTGCTAGGCCCGCCTTTGGAAGGTCTACCTCTTACAGCAGTCAAAAGAGTGGCAAGAGTCTCTTGGATGATAGCGACAGCGAAGGGGAAAAGTTGTGAACCTCTTTCTCTTGCTCTCTTGCAATTGTACATACAGTAAACATCATTTTCAATTTGTATCTATATATCATTTTGTTTATATATCATCCTGTTCCAGTTCAGCGTCTGCAGTCTGATTTTGGAGTGGCTCAAGACTGGAACCTAGATGCAAATAATGTGATCTCCTTTATTGGCAAGTTTGGGAGTGACAGAATCTCTTCAGCACTTATTTCAGAAAGAGTTCTTGTACTTTGTGTGGAATGATGTCAATGTCAATTGATTCTTTCCGTCACATTGATCTTTGACTAGAACTCGTCATTTCTTTCTTTTCTTTTCCCCCTTCTACAGCTCAAATCAATCTTGCTTTGCAAGAACATTAGAAGAACTCTTTCAGCCGCAGAACTCCCTCTCTGGAATCTTTCTCAAAATTAGATGTTGTATCTTGTAGATTCTCATTGTTGATCACATCTACAGCAGCAAAAAGAGCCAAATGACAGCCTTGCCTTAGATTTCAGAATAGTGAAAGCTTGACGGCCAATTCAATTTCAATTTCAATTTAAATAGGTTTACATCAATACAGCTCCAACAAATTGGAATCTTGATGGTCTAGATCTAGGATCTAGACAGGACAATTGTAAATACGAAAAGGTAGAGACAAAGAGGGGAAAATAGCAAAGAGACTTCTGGAAACACATCAGAAAGAAACTAGAGACAGGGGATGAAAGACTGAGAAGATTGAGAAGACTGAGAAGACTTAAAGACTTGATAGATGATTGCGTTGTACATTGATAAGATGACTTTGAACTTGAGACTTTTTGAATTGAGATTTTCGATTGAAGAGTGATGGTGATGATGATGGTGAAGAACTGAAGATGATTTGATTGATAGTGATGAATCAAATGATTGAACTTCTGTTTGTTTTCAAAAAATGATGATGATGATGATGATGATGATGATGATGATGATGAAGATGAAGTGATTGAAACTTTCAGACTTGAATTGAGTGAATCATTTGAAGTATGAGATGGTGAAGATTGAAAAGTTTGAATGACTTGGGTTGTTTGAAAGACAATCAACCTAAAGATGGTTTGTACTTTGAATTGAACTAGTCCAATTCAAAGTGGGGTGAAGATTTAAAAAGGTAGGTTGATTGATTGATAGATTGGAAACAATCTGAAGGTGAAGTGAATGAATGAGGTTCAAGTTGAGAATCTCAATTAACTTGACGGCCAAGAAAGATGGGAGGCTGAGTTGTTCAAACACTCAAGTCTGATGGTCATGTCTGCCTGCTATCTCTGTCAAGAGTGCTTTACACATGTTGCATGTTGCATGTTGCTGACTGATGAGAAATGGAAATGACTAAGATCAAGCGATAGGTCTTTGAACAAAGAAGGGCCAGAAAGAGAACTTGCAGAGCACCAGAGACTTGAATGACAAATTTGGCACCAGACTAAGTAGGGGTGAAGAGTTCATAAGTGAAGCCGTTCACTTCTGCTCATTTATGACTTATGAAATGAGCTTTTCTCACAAGTCGCTTCATTTTCATCTCAACAAAACTCGAAGAAAATGAGAAAAGGTGAGCTCATTTCTGGAGAAGTCAGACTTCTCGCACATTCATATGACTTATGAGGCAAAGAAGCTGCCAAAGATAGGCAAGCATCCGTTCTCCCTTACCTAACTCTGGTGAATTGGGTCGAGAACCTCAAAAAGACTAGATTTTGATTTTCTCATGCTTCTTGGTACAATTCCAAGCTTTGGAGTAGACATTTGAGCTCATTCTTACTTCATTATGAGTTTCACTTTCTTCATGTGAGGTCACTTTTTCATACGAAGAAAGTGAACTCTGATCAACTCATATGAGGCCCTTCATAATTCATTTCACTTTTTTCTTTATGATTTTGGTCAAAGGTGAAGCACTTATGAGGCTCATGATATGAATGTGAAGTGTGACCGACCCCTAAGACTGAGTCAAAGAACTAATTTGGGGTTGAAGAAGCGGATGAATGAGAGTGTACACCTACTAAACAGTCCCAGAGAAAAAGGAGAATGACAAACAGAGTCATTAAGGGCAACAGAGTCAGATACAGAGATGAAACATATTCAGGAAGGAGGAGAACAACAATTTGATAAAAGAGGAGACAGAGAAAGAATGTTCCATATTTTGAAGTGGTGAAATTAGGCCCACTCAACACTTCATGGATAGATAGGCAGGCAGATGTGATACATAGACAGGCGAGCTAGATAATGACTGACAGAGGGAAGAAAGTGTCTGACTACAAAATCAAAAAGAATACAGCTTCGCCGCGTGTTACACTTCACATTAATACATCTGAACCAACACTTTGTTGCAATCCAATTCCTGAGGTGAACAACAGGAGAAGCCGAACAGGCTAGGTCACACTCGCCAAAAGGGAAAGAGATGTGCTCCAAAAAGTGATATCTCTTACGCTAATGTTGAGTGTCACACAGATGGAGTGAACAATTGTGTATTACACTGTTAGGTGACTGAGTGAGCTAAAACCTCAGGAAACAATCAATGATGGGGAGCAGTGGTATCATTAGTTGGAATGGGGCCAAACTGCTAAATTAGAGCCCGTTCCTGAATTTGACGGGGCTGCACCTCTCGACTCCAAGTCTCAATACTCTAGGACTCTGAATCTGCCCGTCCTCCTTCTCATTTCATCAACACCAAAACACAGAGCAAGACTTCCAAAGTCCTATGAGTAAGAGAGTAAGCTTCGGTTCAACAGCATGTGGCAGTAGAAAGCACATACCTGCTGCATCCAGAAAAGCAGAGTCCATTCCAAGGAGATCAAAAAGGCACTCTACTGTGAGTGATGCTCAGATATCACATCTCCGCTTTTGTTTGTCAGCTTACTGAAAAGGTGGATGTCTATCCCTGATTCTCTTCCAATATGCAGGGTTCTGACGAAACTAACCATGAACTTCCACAGCGCATCCATTCCATACTGAGAAAGTCAGAGGTGAGTCTTTATAGAAACCCAGCCAGAGGATCACTTGAGCCACTGACAACTCTCTGAAAACTTTGACCCTCTTTCATCAGGGTGCATCATCTGGTGTGATAGAAAGGCATGGTTCTAGTTCCTCTAACAGATCCAGTAACACTCCAACCTACAAAGAGATTCCTCAGATAATCATCACAGAGCAAAGCGCAAGACAGTGTAATACAAATAGACCCTCTGGGAAATACAAACCTGTAGTCATAATTGAAAGTCCTTCACAACCACCGTCAAGGTCCAGGTGGAATTCCGGACTTCCAATCCAAACCGTTAGAGAGACTCAATCATCATGATGCAACCCCTGCCGTTCTCGAGTCATGATTTCCTTGTTAAAAATAAATCCACTTTTTCTAGATCTTTCATTGCAACTCCAGAACCTTTATTCCCCTCTCCCAAAGATGAGAGAAAGTCCCTTTGAATAGATATGGCTTTTTTGCCTCTTTCCTGAATAAGATCTAGTTTCAGTGTTGTCCTCCACCTTCCTAAATCACTAGTACCAAGCCAAGTGTAATGATCCAAGTCCCTGTAGTGTCCAATGCCAAGTTGCCTACTTTCACAATGTTTTAAGTCACAATTCCTTCTTTCTCTTTCCCAATCAATTACTGTTTTTTCTTCGTTCTCAGGTATGCTCACCTCTATGCTGTGTCTGATGTCAGATCATAAACTAATGTGAATCCCTTCTCTTTTCCATCAGTCTCCATTTGTCTCTGATTAAGATCCACCACTAGCCATTCTCATCCTGACTGTGATACATGAGCAGAGCAAGCTAGGTGATGATTGACTAAGGGAAGAAAGTGTCTGACTACAAGATCAAAAAGAGTACAGCTTCAACACGTGTTACATTCCCCCTACTAAAAAGAGTCTTAATAAAAGAAAAAAAAATTGCTTGGCCCATTGATTTTAAAATATCACCTTCAAACCTTAATCTCCCAAACACCTTCTGCGCCTTTGATCTCAATCTTTCTCTTCCTGCCCATCTCTCCTCAAATTCTTCCACCAATCTCTTCGCTCCTTCCTCATTCTCCCTTGCTTCCCAAGTTGCTTATCCTTTCCATTCTCCCAGGTATTGCAGATTTTTTCCTCGTCCCCTCTTGCTGCTGATTCTCTTCACCTCCTATTATCTTCTCCCCTAATCCTTTGAGGAGGTAAACCTTTGACTGTTCTGCCTTGAATTGAACTTGGATTGACATACTTCGATAGCAGAGAAGAATGGAAAACTGGATGAATGCCTGGAGGAGTGTCTAGTTTGAAAGCTACTGAATTGATGACTTCTAGAACCTTATGAGGACCTGCTCTGAGATAGTCTAACTTTCCAGAAGTCTTATATGTTCTCACATTTGTCAGTTCCAACAGCACCAGATCTCCCTTCTTGAACTCAACGTATCTTCGATGAACATTTGCATTGCTCGAATACCTTTCGATAGCTTTCCTTGTTGCTTGAAGGACTTGTTGATGGATTGATTTGAGATCTTTGGCAAACTCTTTGACCTCTGCGAGTTTGACTGAAGGGAAAGGATGAGCTGGGTGATGGGAATTCCTTCCTCTCTCGAGGAAGGACAGAGAGAAATTTGTTGTAGCTGAAGGAGCACTGTTCATTGCCAATTCTACTAACGGCAATTGATCATCCCAATCCTTCATATCAGTGGAACAGTAAGGCCTAAGAACTTGTGCTCTACTGTTCTAATCTGTCTTTCTGATTGTCCATCGGTTTGAGGATGAGCTGCCAAAGACATGAGCAACTTGATCTTGAGCATCTCTGCCAAACTCTTCCAAAAGGCTGAAGTGAATCTTGGATCTCTGTCTGAAACTAGCAACTCTGGAACACCATGTTGAGATACAATGTTGTTGAGGAAAAGACAAGCGGTTGTTTTAGCTGTCAAATCGGACATGTTCGTTGGAATCAATCCGACTAGTTTCGAGAATTGATCGCGACCAATATGACTGCTGTGAAACCATTTTTGGACTTGGGAAGATCGGTAATGAAATCTAAAGACATGGATTGTCCTGGAGCTTCTGCTTGTGGTAGTGAATTGAGGAGACCTTGACTCTTGACTGGTCTGATTTTGCTGCGTTGACATTGAGAGCAAGAGTTGACGAAAGCTCGGACTGATTCCTCCATTCTCGGCCAGAAATAGCTTTTTACTAATGTTGAGGTTGTATCTTGACCAAAGTGACCACCTAGAGGAGAATCATGAAAAGCTTCCAGTACTTGAGTTCTCAATTCGTTTGTTGGAACAAAAACCCTTCTCTCTTTCCCACTTTTCCGAATGATCAATCCTTTTTCAATCTCTACCCCTTTCAAAAGACCTTTTCCTTCTTTTCCTGCTTTGAATAGTTTCATTTCTGGAGACTCTTAAGTTGCTTCTTTGATTCTCTCGATCAGACTTGCTTTGATTTGACTAGAAACTGCAGCGACTGTCACTTCTTCCTCCACCTTTCTCTATAAGGCATTCTTGAAATTCCATCTGCTCGATTCAATTCTCCTTTGATGTAATTGATGGTGAAGTGGTAGTTTACGATCTTCTGTTGCCATCTAAGCTCCTTCGCGTTCGACGGAGTCGGCTTGAGAAAATACTCCAGGGATTTGTGATCCGTGAAGAGATCAAAATGATCCAAATCTTCCAGGAAGATCTTCCAAGTTTGCAGAGCATGAATGATGGCATAGAGTTCTTTCTATCTGGCTGGCCAGGAGAGTTGCGTCTTGTCAAATTTCTGGCTTGCAGACAGATCTCGAAGAAATCTGCAGACTAATCTCTGAGCAGACAAAAAAGGAAAAGGAGAAAGGGGAGAGGAAGGGAAGAGGAAGGGAAGGAAAAGGGAAAAAGAGAAAAAAGAGAGAAGAAAAAGAAAGAAAGAAATGAAAAAAGAAAAGGGAAAGAAGGAAGAGATAGAAAGGAAAGACGTTACTTGTAGCAACAAAAAACCCAAAACTACCAGAGAAATCTTTTTTCTTTTCTTTTTTTTTCATTCAAATTCAAAAACATAGTTTCTATTTACATTTATTGGTTCTCGAATTCAGAATGATCATCAGATGCGTCAATTGTCCGGTAGTCTTTCGTCATCTCGCGGAGGTTCTGTCTTGTGCTTTCATTGTTTGTTTTCTTGAAGATTTCCTTCGCATATTGCTGATGATCTGCAAAAGGAATGACTTTGCTTGTTGATCCATCAACGTGATGACCTGTGAAGCGTCCATTTCTCGCGGTGAAGAATTTTCATGTTTGAGCCATCTTAAATTCCGAGAACCTTCGGATTTTCCAGAGCCATGGTTACTAGGAGACCAACAACGATCATTGTAAAGCTTCTTCTTGTCTTGGTTAGAGATCTGCATGACTGCTTGACGAGTCCCTAACTGCTGAGCCAGAAAGTTGAAAGACTTCTTTCCTTGGAGATTCAGTTCTAGAGTGGATGGATCTCCTCTTGGTTCGGATGAGATGAGTGTTTGCTCTTCAAAGGAGTGGATGAATTCAACTGAATGAAAGCCAGTTGCTCCTTTGGGTTGGATTGAATGCAATGGATAGCTTTAGGATACTTCGTTACTTGGTACTCTTTCCTATATTCAGACCTTTAGAAAGAATAGAGAAAGTTGAGTAAGTAAGTAGTTGAAGTTCGAATTCATAGAGTCATATAAGTAT
>BCHO01000012.1:0-58812 GCA_001599655.1 Golubevia pallescens
AACCCTAACCCTAACCCTAACCCTAACCCTAACCCTAACCCTAACCCTAACCCTAACCCTAACCCTAACCCTAACCCTAACCCTAACCCTAACCCGAGCTATGGAAGAGAGAAGAAGAGTGACAGCTGAACCTTGAAAGAGAAGCCAGTTCGACTTCAAGAGGACTTCGACTTTGACTTCGACTTCAACCATCACCACATCTTCTTCTTCTTCATCATCAATTCATTACACCTTCACAGATAACTGCAACTTATTAGAATCAGTCAAAGTGATCAAGAACAAGAGCCTCGAGAAGGGAAGAAGCCTTTTCTATCAATCCGAAGCTAGAGATTGCAGTTTCTGATTCAGTCTGTCTTTTGCTCCTCTCCTCAAGGCCAATCTCTCAATACCCAGACGAAAGAGAGCTCAAACCGATGGCTTGAATGGAAAAGAGGAGCTTGAAAGGATCTCATTGTTCGACATAAGCTTGCGAAAAGAGGGAGACGTCAGAGATAGAGAGAGAGAGATTCATTTTAAAAGTGAGTTCAAGCTTCGTCTGTTGGAAGATTGGGATAGGGAAACCATTATTCGGATTCAGGAGCATGGAATGACGACGAGTAATGGAGGAAGAAAGAGAGAGAATGTGGAAATGATAAGGATACAAAGATCGAAAAGTGCAAAGATTTCTTCTGCAAATATCTTACCTATATCTTCTACTTATCCTGATGATCGATCAATATTATTTGGAAGGAATCAAAAGTCTCTCTTCATGGATGGAGCTATGAAAGGTCGAGTTTCAATTGATATAGATGCTTACTTGTAGTCTAGTTAGATTCGATAACTTGTTCGTCTTTGAAAGACTGCCAACACATCTGACAATGTTCGAATTTATGTCGAATCAATTCATTCCATTTGAGAAGATATGATATGTTTGAGGAGAAAAGGTCAAAAGTCGGCAGACTCTAGATAGAAAAAGTTCGCAAATCAACTTCGACTTCAGAAAACCAAATCCCCATCTTTCCTCGCTCACGCTTGCCCTTCAATTCTTTCCAACAAGGTCTCTCCTGGAAAGACTCGATTCGATTCGATCTAGATCTTTTCGAAACGTTTGAGGCTTCGTCATTCCTCAGAGATTTTGGTTGGACGCCTATTGGATCGAGGTTGGTTTCCTATTACTCTCTTTTTCACTTTGTCATTCTTATGTCCTCAGTTTCTGTGAGTTCATTCGAGTAGTACTCTTATTCTACAAAATCAAAAAGGTACGATACAAACTGTAAAGTGGAAAGCGATTCTCTCCAGCTTGAGCATCTTGATCACCTTTGTCTTCGCAAATCGCATTCTCTTCCGCTTTCAACCTTCCCTTTATTTTCCTCTCTATAACACTATCGCTCTGAACCAATCCCACAAGCTCATCTCTTTCATCCCTTTCAAATCCTCTTTGCCTCCTGGCCAAAGATACATGATCAATAATGGCAGAAAAACGCAAATTCCATAACAAGCTGCGTATTTCACGTTTCTACCAGGTCTCGGGAAGAACTGAACGCCATGTAAATAACCAATCAAAGATATTGCAGTTGCGACCATGAAGAAGTTAGGATGTAAAGAGGCGCTTGAAGATCCCATGTCACAATTCGGATTGGAAGTCAAGATTGAAGTCGGATCCAAAGGATTGTAATTGCACAGGAATGGGATTGAAGCAGTGATTGAGATTAAGAAAGAGATCAAGATGATGTTTTGGAATTGGATTGAAGGGACGAAATAGTTTAGAAAGAAACCGAAAGAATAGGAAAAGAGCATGATTCCATAGATTTTTTGGTTGAAGATGGCAGCGGCTGACTCTGACAAACCTTTGGAGATCTCTTTGAATTGATTCTTGCTTTCGACATAGACTTGACTCATGGACCTTCTTGTAAGATTGCAAAGACAGGGTTGTTAATGAATGAAGAAAGGTAATAGGTTTGGACGACGATTTTGAAGACCTTGCTGGCTCGCTTGACCGCGAGGTCGGAAGTGAGGTGCTTGAACGATCAATCTTAGATTTGGGTAGAAACAAAGATTGAAAAGATAGCTTGATAAACTAGTGCAAGTTGATAAAGAAGAGAAACTATCTTTTTACTCCCTGACAGAGCCACTGCCATTCGCTGGAAGCGAGATCGTTGCAGACTGACTTTTCTGAATTTCGATTCGTGATCTTCATTCTTCTGAAACTCTCTCTTCGCAGCTACTGAGAACGCTGAACACTGAACTCAATCTGCTACTAGCAACAGTCATCTTCAACATCCAAGATCAAATTGCATCGACCATGCCGAAGAGGTCGAATGAGGAATCTCAATCGAAGCCACCAGCAAAACGAGTTGCAAACTCATCCTCTCACGATCTACTCGTCGAAGCCCAGGCTTATCTGGATAGATTGGACTTCAAGACAACCGAAGCCATCTGCTCAGACGTCAGTACACTTTAGCATGGGACATACAGAGAGAGAGAATAAGAGTGAACTTGTGTCTCTTCTTCTTCCCCCTGTCTTCGTTCTTCGTGCTGATCTTCTCTACTTTCTTCTCTTTCTCTATTCTTCTCTATCCAGATCATCGATTCCGATCCGAAGGATGTACATCACCCTCTCATGATGAGAAGCATCAGTCTAGGCAAGACGAATCGACCTTACGAGGCAGTCCAAGACGTGGAGAGAGCTCTGAATTCGAAGAAGAGTGTCGAGGTAAGTATCCATCATGCTTCTACTTTTACTGAAAATCATCTAAATTATGAGAGGAACTGTACTGAATAACTCGTGTATCCACTTTCCTACCTTCTCAGACTCATCTCAGAGCAGCCTTCGCTTACCTAGGAATGGTCCAACATCATCTGAATCTAGCCAAAGGTCACTTCGTCGAGAACCGGGAACCTACCACTTCTCTGCCCTGTCAAAACGTTATCGAGCTAGAAGAGTCGATCCAGGATGCCAGAGATCTAGAGAAGAGAGGATCGTTCAAGAGAGTCTCACCGGAGCTCTTCATTAAGATTGCCGGTTGGTGCGACTCTCCATCTTTGATGAAGTTCTCCAGAGTTTCCAAGCAATTCAATCGATCTATCTTAGGCGAAGAGGAACTCTTCAGAAGCTTCACAATGAGGGGAACTTGTGGTCAGATTCTCAATGGGTTGAGAGTCTTCGCTAGGAAGTGCAATGATCGAATTCACTCTGTGAAGCTGGAAATGCTGGACAGAGCCTGGCACCTGGACACGTCAATGATAGAGATTCTATCAAGCTCAGTGCTGACTCTTCACTCGATACAAGTGGCTCATTCGAGCGACTTTGGGCACCACCTATTTACCGTTGCTCATAGATGTCCTTCACTCAAGGTCTTTTCCTCTTCAAGAGTGGATTCAGGCAACAGAAACCTATTCTCTAATCTTTCTGTTGATGCAGTTGATCTCTCAAGTTGGAAACCTCAACAATTAGAAACCTTCATCTTTACTTGTGGGTCCTTCCGTCTGCAATGTGATGACGCTCTGGTTTCGGTTCTACGTCAAGCCAAAGTCATCAAGATCAGCGACTCAGAAATTCGACAAAACTTCATTATCAATCTTCTATCTTCAACTCCAAGTCTCGTCAAGGTAGAAATCCCCTTTCAAAGAACTCTCTTACCAGAGGACGGCTCGATTGAAATACCAACTCTCAACTTACCTTCTTTAATCTCACTCAGTCTAGCTACAATCCTTCGGGACGAATCCTCGAGCCATGAGTCTGACTTTCTAGACAAACTGATGGCTCCCTCTCTTCAAGCCGTGTCATTTGGAGAAGTTCTGTGTCTAGATGATCTTTTCTATCTCAAGTCCAATCAGATTCGGTCGCTGAATCTGGGAACTGCCAATGCGGCGGACTACAACGATGCTGTCACCTCTCTTTTAGACAATATTGAAGAATTGGAACGCCTTCAAGACCTCAGCATCAAAGTAGAGGGAGAATTGTCATCGGAGCTCTGCAATAACCTCGTTTCACTGCTTACACCTCAGAGCAGAGAGAACATTCAATCAAAATGGAGGCGGATTCTCTTATTTCCTCAATTGACCAGTTTAAGTCTCAATGGGGAAGACGAAAGTGAATTAGTCGTCAATCTCGCCGGCTTAGCTTCTTTGGTTGCATCGAGAAGGGCGATCAATGAGAGCCTACCAGTCGAGACTGTGCTGTGGTCTGCGAATGGATGTTTAGAAGCCTGTGACGAGGCTCCACCTTCATCCAGGAACCTAGCTTTCACGTCTGGAACACCTCAAACCTGTTCACGGATGAAATCGATAGATATCAAACAGACAGCCAGGTCTAGCCATTTGACGGAACCTTCCAAAACCTCCGCCCGATGGCTCATGAAGAATTTGTCCCGATTTGATCATCCTTACTCTTCCTCTGATCTTGCTGAGCGCTAGTATCGGTAAGTTCGACTGCTCGGGATAGGGATAGCTTTGGGACAAGACAAAGAGAATGATGATACCGCCAACTCGCAGATTTCTCTTCCCCTTCGCTTACACGGGATTTCTTTCATCTTCTTTTATCCCCTTTCAGATGTCACTTCTTCAAGAACCTCTCGCTCGATGCTTTCAACTTCGATTTCTCTCCGTCTTCCAGGGAGACGTACTCCATCCATCGTCAACTTCTTGTTGAACCCTCAAGTGTTACTTTGCTGTTCCACTTTCTACATTCGATACTTTTTGAATCCCTTGTTATTGTTCCGATTTCTATTCCTTTGGACTCCCATCTTCTTCCCACCTCTTCATGACTTTCTCTTTCCATTCTTCATCTTTCAAGATCGACCTAGTTCTTTTTTTGATCCAGCCGACGTTACCCCAGAATCCCCATCCTGCTTGAAACCTAGTCCACTTTGTTCGATTTGACGTTTGAAAAACAGAGTTTGCGAGTCAGTGAGAGAAGAAGAACTCGCTGCTTTCTTCTATCGAGTGAATCCATTGTTGTACTCACCGAAACGATAGCCAACTTCCAATCCTCCAACAACTGCTCGAAAGGATAAATGTCCTTCACTCCCACCTCTTCAAAGTTCCCTCTTTTGATCAAAGCCTTCAGGAAAGCTTCATGATATTCCTTGAGTAGATCCACTTCTCCATTGTCGTCCAAAAGATCTTCTTCTACGCTCGTCGTCAAGAATTTGCTCAAATCTTGAACTCCCAGACCTCTGCCAACGTATTGGAAATCGTAGAAGGCTACTTGATCATCCTTTTCTGAAAAGGCCATGTTTGCAGATTTGACATCTCCATGAATGATCGTTTGATGTTTCGAAGATTGAAGTAGATGTTCGACTGCGAAGGATAGATTTGAAGTGGGACCTAACATCGACCATTCTGAAGAAGAAGAGATAGAATTGAATTCTGAAAGTCTGGTTTGTAGATATCTGATTTGTACGGAGAGAGAAGAAGTAGACGTGAGAAGTCAGATGAAGAGGATTCGACTTCGACTTTGACTTCGCAGGTCTTCTACTCACGAATAACCTCCTATCTTCCAAAGTCCGTCTCCACTCCAGCCCTCTTTCAAAGCTTGGAAAGGAGGTGGACAATCTACGTCCTGCCTTTTATCGAACTTAAAGAAGCAAGCATGGAAATTGGCCAACCATCGAAGAGCGACTGAAGTTTGATCCCTATTCAAAAGACCTCTTGATTCCATCATTTTCGGGAAACCGTCCTGTACTAGATCCGATAGTAAAAGAGCTTGTAGACTAGATGCAGAGGTAGAATGCGAGTCTGAATCGGTCGATAAAGGATTGGAAGAGATGGAATTGTAGAATCGAGAGACATGACAATCTGGATGAAGGAATCCGGAATAGAAACGATAGAAGTTGGACTCCACCCTGTAGCTCAATCGTTTCCTGAGATCTGATTCTGACTGATGATCTGAATCTGAAGTTGAGTGATTTGGAGGAGAAATGAGTTTGAGAATCTTTGTTTTGGGTCGTGCATCTTTGAAGTGAAGACGAGAGACTGAACCGTAACTGGCCCAAAGAGTAGCTATCTGTCGAGTCTTGGACGCATCTAGTTGTTCTAGTTCTGATTCAGATAAAATCTGTTTCAAGATGGAGGGATCGATGGACATCTGAAGCAAGAGAGAGAGGAGGGGAAGGATGGAAAGTTGTGTTATTGTGATGTTCTCACTTCTCTTCTTGGTCATCTCTAACCATCCTCTATCCCCCTTAACGATCAATCCGCATTCTGGAAGCAACATCGCATCAGATCATTTCAAGAAGAAGGATTGAATCAAACCGACTGGAACGAACATCGTAGAGAATGAAAAGGAGCAAATAAGGAAAGAACAAGAACGTCGTCAGTGTCACATCTAACAATCCTCAACTTATGGCTTCAACATCCAATGATAGCAATACATCCAATTCTACTTTTCCCTCTACTCCTAATTCAAGTCAATCTTTATCGTCAATAGCCTCTGCATTTGATCAATCAGGCCATTCCATCTTTGTATCCAATCCACAGCGACTGTCGATTCTATCCATTCAATTCTGTTCATCCGTCAACCTCTCTCAAATCACTTCCATCTCTTCAAATGATACTCAACATTCTTTGCCTTTCCCTTCATCAGAACCATCGACTTCAAATCCAATCAATCATCCAAACAACTCTTCCACTCAGTCCAGCCATCTAATCGCTGCCATCAATCCCGACCTTTCATCTCATCCTCCTCTTTCTCTATCCGCTTCCTCTTCTTCGACTGGTATAGCTGCTAGGTTACGAGGTGGAAGCAGGCCCAAGAGTGCAGACATAGGCGCCAGAGCTAGGGAGGCTCTCTATGAGATAGGTAGAGCGGCAAGGGGAGTCGCAGCAGCTGCAAACTCGAATTCATCTCAAACTACCTCCACAGAACCTTACTCTTCAGCACTAGATTCGAATTCGAGGTCAGCTGGAAATGTCAGATCTACCATGGCGGGATTAGGAGTGGGAGGAGGGGCTCAAAAGGGAGATCATTCCAACTCTTATCAGCAACATGCCAATCTCAAATCCAGCAGCAATCAAGCTTTCATCAATAGCAACCTTTCCTCGACCTCATCTCTTTCCATCACCTCTGAAATCATAGTCAAACCTCATTCATTCACTTTCGGTAGAGACTCAAGATTGACCACTTGCTCAATCCCTCTGGACATCTCCTCCAACTTCAAGGTTCATGGAAGAGGCGGGTTGGAATCATCGACCTGTCTTTCATCAATCGATAGAGACTCGGACGATGATGATGACGAGAATTCAGAGACAGAATCAGATCCAGATTCTTCAAACACGCCTCCAATCGAATTCGTAGGAGATCCAAATCCAATCTCTTCTGCCAACTTCAAATCCAATACCCATTCTACTACTCCAAACAGCAACGCAAATGGAAGGGCTGGTGTCTTTGTTCCTTTCCCAGATGGTGCAACCACTTCTAGTTCGAGAAGTAGTGAAGAGTCAGAGAGAGATCTCAAGCAGCAACACAAGAGGGAGAATAGTCATCGAAGGAAGAATCAAAATCAAAGAAACAGAGCTCCTTTTGATCCCAACAGGTTATTATTGAAGGTATCTCCTCCTTCTGATTCGACTTGTAGGAAGATCTGGTCAAGATCAAGATCGAATCCCAATTCTCCAGTCAGAGTCGAAAAGGGAGTCAAGTTATCCTTTAGGTTAAGATTGACTTCAAGTGCTCCCTTTTCAGACGACGGCAATAGTTGTTCTTCCTCAAACACTTCAAACAGAAGAGGCTTCACTTCTGTTCAGAATGAGAAGGGTCTGGGAGAAGTCATTTTCTTGACTAGCGAATCTCCTGAACAGATCATCAATGCTATTGCTGGTGGTTTAACTTCTGATTCGGTTCTTTCTTCGGAACAAGTCGCAAGATTGGAAGGAATCACTAGGATAGTCGTCAACCCTCGAACCGAAGCTGGTGTCAGTCCAAGAGGAGCTAGAGAGACTGAATTTGAATGGAAATGGAGTTCTCTGAAGAGGAAGAGAGGGAAAGCGAATTCGAGTGGGAAATGCTGCTGTGCTGTGAGTAATGATCGAATGTATGCGCTTGGCTTTGAAGGAGATCTGCCCATACTGATCAGGAATCTTGTATCCTATCTATTCTCATAGTTCGTGGAACTAGATCAAGCTACTGGAAAAGCTTCGATTCTATCTGCCTTCACTTTCTGGGTCGAGATGCCATCTCCGTCAGAGACGGAATGGAACTCCTCTGCATCTCCATCAAACAACTTCAATGTCATCTCATCGAATTCGAACCAATTCTCAGAGACGGATCGACGACGAGCAGGTTCCAGACCCGAAACTCCAGCTCTGATAGCAGCTCTGAGTCTGAGTAACAATCGAAGTGATCTCTTCCTGAACTCTACTTCATCCTATCCGAATTCTTCTCAAGCAAGGACAAGTTGGAGGAAGACTACTTTCTCTTCACCGACTGAACTTCCTGGATACATTTTCAAGAGGAGATCTGCAAGTGATGGAAGGCATCAATCTCATCTTCAACAAATGAATGGAAACCTCAATCGGGAGTCTAGCTTCTCATCTTCCAATTACGTCGAGAAAGCTTTGAACGAACTTCAACTCAACCTCAATCATACGGAACTCTCTCTGGCTGAATCTTATTCTGATTCTCCGATTCTCAGAGCTGCTATCACGAATCTAGAGAGAAGGACAGCTTCCATCAAGAAGTCTTGCAAGACTTCTCTCAAGGCTTTCAACGAATTGAGAACTCAAATCACCTCTTTGGAAGCTAGTCAGAATTCAATCGATGATGCCTTGAATGATTTGGGTACCTCGAACTTCAATTCAAGCGTGGATTTCCTCAACAGACATTTCCTTCTAGATGTCAGAGCCAAGAATTCCAAGTTTAGGATTCAAGAACTAGATGAGATGGACAAACATTTCGAGAGGCCTTTGCAAATCCTATTGGAGAAATGTAGAGACGTTCAAGAGCAACTAAAGACCTTCGAATCCGAAAGCAAGACGTACTATTCTCAAACTCAAAAATGGCTTGCAAACAAAGATGCTTCTGCCGAGAGTTCTCAAGGAAAGAATGAAGGAGATGAGAGATCAGCTAAATTGGAACGAAGCGATGAGAAGCAAAGACTAAGACAGCTCAAGTTCGATCATGCAAGAGTTGAATTGTACAAGTCTTTACTGGATCTTCATGGAGGAGAATCCGAGTTGAAATTGCTCGATAGCTTATTGATGCTTTCCGAATTCTATTCAAATCAATCCAAAGAAGTCTGGGGAACTTGTAAAGGTCTTTCCATTCGGGAGACTAGATCGATCTTGGAAGGAATCAAGGATCAAGGTCAATTGGAAGGCAAACGGATAGATTTCGATTCGAATGAAACCCTCCACGTCTTGAGAGAGCTATCCGACAAGATTGCAATCTCTGAGAACTGTCTCAACGAGGTCAGGGATGGGGTCAAGGATTCAAACGTCAATTCGACTTCGACCTGGGATCTTTTGGGAATGCATCCTTCAGACTCGACTGATCAAGGTCTTCAAAACACGGCTTCTACCAGACAGCCAGGTCATAGAATCAAGCATCTTTTGACCTCTCTCGGTATGGTTGGCGGTGGCTCTAGTTCTTCTGCTTCTGCAAATCAATCAACCTCTTCTTCTCCTCCTCCTGCTCAAGCTGAGATGACTTCTAGCGTCAGCAGTAGTACGGTAGCATCTCCAACGAAACCGACTTCACATGGATTGAGGAAAAAGGTCTCCCTCAAGCTCAAATCTAGTCAAGGAGGAGTAGTCGAGAAGGCCGCTGGTATCACTTCTCCAGTCTTTGGCGCTTTCAATCGACTGAGAAGTGGAGATGGTCCTCTGTCTCCCACCAAGTCCAATCTCAGCACTCCGAACCCTACCACTGGCTCTTCAACTACGTTCGATCCTCCCTCCGAAGTCATCAACATTCCTCCGCCTGTGACTAGAAGTCCTCGTTTAGGAGGAGGCACTGCCTTGATGGACTACGCTCCAGAGAGTCCGATTGGAGATAGAACGATGATGGCTGGGATCGGACTCGGGAATCCCACTCTCACTGCTTCTCACTCTCCGAAGAATAGGAGAAGCAACTCTCATGGAGCTTATGGTAGCGCAAGTCCTCAAGCTCGAATGTTGGAATTGGCAGCAGTGGCGGCTTCGAGTCAGGGCAGTCCAAGGATGCGTCGTGGTCTTCAAGGAAGAAGTCCTTCTCTCAGTAGATCTTCCTCGGATGGCCATGCTACCATGGAGACCTTGCGATCCACTCTGAGCTCCGATTCAAAGAGAGCCTCTCAAGGATTGGGACTTGGAGGTATGAGTACTCCAATCAGCGAACACGAATCCAATCAAACTTCCGCTGCTGCTGCTGCTCCTCGCTTTGGAAATACGACTTCACTCTCTCCAACTTCCAATGCAAGTCGAGGAAGAAAGAAGGAAGGCATCCTTTGGGTCATGTCCAAAGCTATCGCTGGAGGACCAGGAGGAGCTGATGCACCTCGAGCTGCAAATCGAACCAACGCTTGGAAGGAAAGCTGGGTCGTACTCTCTGGATCTGGTCATCTAGGAGAGTATGCGGATTGGAAAGATGCCAAGATTCTATCTCCTTCTTCTCCACTAATCGATCTGAGATTTGCAACTGTCAGAGAGGCCAGAGGTGTCGACAGGAGGTTCTGTTTCGAAATCGTCACTAGAGAGAATCGAAGACTCTTCCAAGCCTCGGATGAATCCAGTATGAAAGATTGGGTCAATTCAATCTCGAAGGCTATAGAGAGTCTCATCAATGGGACCAGTAGTGTCAGACAGATTGACAAGGTCGCAAGATCTAGCGAGAAAGGTGGATTGGGTCTAGGTCTTGGAGGAATCAGTCCTAGATTGGATGGTAGCGACTGGGGAACTGGCGGTGGATTGAGAGCTTTCGGTGATTCCACTTCTTCGAGTGCCAACCAAGCTTTCGGTAACAATCAGAGATCTAGCAGTGGTTGGCAGATTTCTCAATCGAAAGCCTTCAGTCAGAGCTTGACGGATTTGTCTTCAGTCGCATCCGGAGCTGGCAGATTCTTTGGTAGAAATACGGATTCTGGCAATGATGCTTTCGTTTCCAATGCACCAGGAGCTAAATCTGGAAAGAGAGATAGCAAGAATTCTTCGATGTTGAACAGCAAGTCGGCTCATCTCTCTACTCTATCCGAAAGTCAAGCAAGAGGCGACATCACTATCTCAACTCCAGATTCGGAAGGCTTCCCTACTACTCCAATCAAAGGCGACTCTTCTCCTTCGGCTTCGGATCTCTCTCGACCTGTTCGACACGAGAGAGGCATCTCCAACAAGACTCCAGTCTCGGGTTACGTGGATCAAAGTCCAAGAATGGCAAACATCAATCTACCTAGCAATGTCACTTCACCTCAAAGACCAACAGACGTTCAGATTCACGTCAAAGACGAGTCAACATCAACAGATATCTCAGATTGGGAATTCGATAGGAGGATAGAAGAACTGGTTCATAGCAATTACGGCTCGACTATGAATGCCTCTCATTCTGAATTGGCTTTACCTCTTTCGATGTCACCTTCTACCTCTAGTGAAGGATTCCTCAGAAGACAGAGGAAGGATAGTTCGAATAATTCGAGACAGAAACATGGAAGGAATCATTCAGTCTCTTCCGTTTCGAACCTGGATTTCGGTGCTGCTACTTCTTCGTCTTCTTCCTCTCAACAATCGAACTCGGCTGAACAGAGATGGGATAGAACTTCTTCTCAAGATTCCAACATCAGAAGCAAAGCTGCCAGAGCTGCTGAAATTCAAGAGGTGGCTTCTAGAAGAGGGAACGATCGATGTGCTGATTGTGGCGAACCGGGTGAGTTGAAGCTTCTTTCTTTCGACTTACTTCCGAAGTCGAACCTTCTCTGACAACAGTATCTCTCTGGCTCTGCCTTTCCACAGACCCTAGATGGGCTTCATGGTCGCTATCTTCATCTCCATGTTGTATTTTTATCTGCATCTCTTGCTCTGGAGTTCATCGAGGTCTAGGAGTTCAAATTTCCAAGGTCAAATCGGTGGATCTGGACGATTGGACCGAAGAACAATTGAAAGCTGCAAGACTTTGGGGAAACGTCAAAGCTAACTCTTATTGGGAACATAGTAGAGGAAACGATTTTCCGAGAGGTCCAAGGAACGGAATCAATGGAAATGTAAAAGAAGCGGGAGGGAAAGAATTCTATCTGATGAAGTACGTTCAGGGTAGATGGAAAGCTGAAGGTACTTTGGATGAGTGGTTGAATGAATATCAGAACGGAAATCAAGAGGGACAGTTCAATAATGTTAGAATTGGAGAAGCTCTAGCTGATCGAGCTGGTCAAGTTCAACTTCAAGTCCCAAATCGCTCCAGCTTGGATTGCAGTGGCGATACTGCACCCGTCTCTCGAGACTTGTCTAGATCATCTTCGAAAGGTTCAGAGAGGATTGGAGGATAGGGCAGCTATCTATCAGCAAATTCGCTTCCGTTTCTTCTTGTTCAAGCTTGAGTTCTATTCTACTCTTTCCCTTCTCTTGTTCTTTGCAGTTTCTTTGCCTGTGCATCTCGTCATCATTTACTCTAGGTCTAACATTTGTTTTCCGTCTTGTATCTTGTTGTACTGTATCGTTTGCTCACTCTTTGGAATCAACAATCATCGCATCTCTTTCTTTCAAGGAGAAGCATCAGCTCTACAAAATCTCGCATTTCCAATAATTCAAACAGAGCAAAACACGTTCTAGGTCTAAGATCAGCTACAAGAGTGAGAGCTCTGCTCAGTCGAGGAGAGTCACGAAAAGATAAAGTTAGATGGTCGAAATCCCGCTCTATTCCTCAGTGGCTGGATGATAACTGAACGGAGAGATTAATCATGAGAGAGAAAAAGACAAGATTCGCGTTTGAGCAGCCGCAAAGGCAATGAAGACTAGGGATTCAGACTCACCGATACCAGTGGTCATGAAGATCAGAGGAATAAGGATGATCGAAGTGAAGTAGGTTCTTCGAGAGCCAGTCTATGGCTTGAACGTTCTTCTTTAGACCGTTCTTGTGAGTGTTTCTGACATCTACTGATCTGATTTGAGAGCAGATCTGAGGCGTTCCAGGCTTGTAAGCTACGTTGTTGATAGAAGAAGTTGCTGTCTCACATGCTTTGTATTGTCCATTCGCACACCAGAAAACTGTCTCAATAGACGCCTGCTGATTGACTGCTCTTCTGGCAGCAACCATCGACGATAAGTCTGCAAAACTGACCTCCAGACCTGAACGAGCTCCTCCACTGAGACGAAACTTCTCCAGGTAAGGCAGGAGAAGAACATCCTTATGAAACGAAGTAATGTGTTCCTTTGACTGCGGTGTGAGAAAAGAGATGAAGATACTGCAAAAATCTGGAGGCCTATCCTCTATTGTGATATCAAGATCTCGAAGTCCTTCCCAAGCTTCTCCGCCAAATGAGTCTATCAGTAGCGTTGCTGCATCTCTGTCGGAAGGGTAGCATTGAATGTTATCCATACCAATTCTGAGAGTATGAATCCGACAGGGCTTGAGATGTTGAAGATCATCCAAGTTATCCAATTCCCTAATGGTGAGCTCTTGAAGTGATGGTGCTACTAGCTTCCAGAGAAAGTCCGACTGTTGATCTTGGAATGACACCAAAGGAACCCTAGCCAGGTTCAATGAGGTTAGAGAGGGTAGGTTGAAATCCGGCATCTCCACCAAGTTATTTTCCCTCGTTAGGACTTCTTGAAAAGGGATCTCCACAGTGACGAGACTCGGAGTTGAAGATAGCAGCTTGACAATCCACTTTTGAGGAACCTTGGAATTGTTGATCTTGACCACTTTCGCTCTCTGTAAGATAGACAAAAAAGCATCGTCGAATTGCAGTTTGAAGGATTCACAGGTGTGAATGAAAGTTTCCATGTGTTGAGACTTCCAAGTTGAGAGATCGATTGGCCAAATAGGAGTAGAGGATAGGTTCTTGTTGCTTGAATCCAGCTTCGAAGAAGAGAAGACTCTAAGCGAGGGGCACCTATGAGCAAAGAGAAATGAAGCGAGACCCAGGTCACCCTGGTGAGCTATCTCGAGTGAGCGAAGAGTCAAGACCGATTTTGAGAGATACGGTTCCAGCAGTATCGGGTGCTTTAGTCTGTCCAGTACCTCCAGCTTGACAGAATGAATGGAGTTGTTGCATCTATTGCTGAAGAATCTCAATCCCTCGAGAATCTGATCACTATTTCCTCTCATAGTGAAGCTTCTGAAGAGTTTCTCATTGCCGAAGATAGATTGATTGAATTGCTTAGAAACTCGTACGCATTTCATCAATGATGGAGAATCAACGAAGCCTGCACTTTTGACAAAGAGCTCGGGTGAGACTCTCTTGAACGATCCTCTCTTCTCCAGATCCTTTGGCTCTTGAATCGACTCTTCCAGCTCGATGACGTTTTGAGCGAGCAGAGAAGTCGTAGATTCCTGGTTCTCGACGAAGTGACCTTTGGCTAGATCGAGATGATGTTGGACCATTCCTAGGTAAGCGAAGGCGGCTCTCAAGTGAGTCTGTTGGATAAAAGAAAATACAGATGAGTAGACAGTCAACACACAGTTCTAGATTTAGGGTTGAAGATCACAGTATAGACACTCACCTCGACACTCTTCTTCGAATTCAAAGCTCTCTCCACATCTTGGACTGCTTCGTAAGGTCGATTCGTCTTTCCTAGACTGATGCTTCTCATCATGCATCATGAGAGGTTTGTGAACATCTTTAGGACTCGAATCGATGATCTGTATAAGGGAGCAGCAAGGGAGAACAGACAGAAGAGAACAGAGAAGATCGATCAGCACGAAGCAGAAGGGAAAGAGAAGAAAAGAAAGACAGCTCTTCTCCTCTCTTTGTCTATGTAGGAGAATGTGTACTGACTTCGGAGCAAATGACTTCAGCTGTCTTGAAATCCAGTCTGTCCAAAGAAGCCTGGGCTTCGACGAGGAGCTCTTCGTGAGAAGATGAATTTGCAACTCGTTTGGCTGCTGGCTCCGATTGAGATTGCTCATTGGTTCTCTTTGGCATGATCGATGAGTTTCCTATGCCAATTTCTTTTGTTGACGTAGTTGACTTGCTCCAATGGCAGCTCGAGATCAGTTCTCGAGAGACAGCAGTAGAAGTAGTCAAGAGGATGTTTGTTTCGAGAAGAGAAAATTCGATTCTCGATCTCGAGAGTCGCAAATCTAGAAAAGTGGAATCAGCTCTCCTCGCATCGTTAACTTCTTATTTTCACAAGGATAGCAGTACGAACCGAAACCGAACTGTGAAAACAAATCTCGATTCTCACATGGCGGAAGAAATCGTGGCAAGAAGCATTCTGTACATTTCGGGACAGAGATCTTAGGAATAAGGATAAGAGCGAACTGGTCTACAACAAGAAAAAAGAATAGATACTATGATTCATCAAGCCAAGATAGCAACAGTGCTAACAATGGCCCAAGAGACAGCCACAAAGCTGATACGAATGGCAGAGTGAATCTTCCAAGTATCGATCAGAGCCAAAGAGTTTTGGACTTCTTGAGTGCTGACTGATTCTTTTGTCGATGGCTTTGAAAGAGAATCTCTAGTATCTAGAATCTTGTGGATTCCAGGGAACACTGCGAAGAGAGGGATAATCGAACGAAGAGATCAAAGAGAAAGCGAGATCAGAATCAGGTCGATTCGAAAGGCTCACTTCTCCAACTTAGAGCCTGTAACTTTGACACTCACTAACGATAACAGTCCAAGGAAGAGGTAGGAGTTGAAATCCAGCAGCTACGTAGAGCAGCGTCTTGATGTTGAGGTTGTTTCCGACTTGACGAAGTTGGGAAGCTTGTGGAACATGATAAGCAGCTGCCAACAGAGAAGTCGTTCCTAAGACTGATGCACTAATGAAGTAAGGCTTGAAAGACCCAAAGTTGTAACGGACCGAGATTCCAAAGAAGAGATGGAAGTCAGTAGATGAATGAGTGATCTTGAACAACCTTTCGTTTAATTGAATCTCCTCTGCTACTTTCCACTCACAGCTGCAGTTTCGTAGAACCAGGCGAAACTCTTGATGGCTACATGGTCGTCCATTCCTAGCTTTTCTTTGATCTTTTTGGTGCTGGTGAAAAGAGGGGGTCCCGCGAAAGTAAGACCTACGTTTGCGAAAGTGAAGAGAGAAGTGCTGAACAATCCCAGTCCTAGAGAGATCGCAAATGGGGTGCTGACTTGTAGAGAGGTCATGGTGAAGTTGTTTGAAATGGAGGAAGAAGTTGATGTGATGAGGAGAAAGAAGAAAGAAGAAAAGTCGCTCCTTTTAAATGCAAAACAACTTCCTGCTTGCCTCTCGTTCGCCCGAGCCCCTGAAAGACTCGCCGAAGATTGCGCTTCAGACTTATAGCACGAGAGAAATAGAGATTAGGAATGAGATGAAGACTTAAAAGCGATACAAGATATATATGCAGCAAGGAAAGAGTGATCCGACAAGACTTCTACTTCTATCAAAGCTTACTTCTCTCCCCACCTTCGGGTGCATCACTTCCATCAACAGCACCCTCTCTCCACAATTTGACAATCTCGTCCTCCTTCAATCCAAACTCTCTCAATATGTCCAAAGTATGATCTCCAGGAGTCAAAAGAATCTCAGCTGATTCGTCTGCTTTCTCTGGACTTCCATCTGGGATTCTACCTGGAGTTCTTAACAACTTAGGAGCTGGTGGTGGGATTATGAATTCTCCGCTCTCTATATTCTCCTGTTTTGAAGCTGGCAAGACTTGTAGAGCAGACTCGTCTCTTGTCAGGACCGGTACGCAACAAGCGTCAGTTCCATCAAAGATTCTCTCCCATTCGGATCTTGAAAGTTGAGAGAACATTGCCGTATAGTAAGACTTCAAAGTTGGCCATGTCGATCTATCTCCTTGAGTCTTTGTCGTTGGATGAGAATGTCCAGAAGGCGCATTTGGCACTCCTTCTTTGAGTTTCGCGAGAAAGACTGAGTAGAATTGAGGTTCGATGGCTCCGCTGAAAGAAGACGAGAGACAAGAGACGAGATGAACTTTCAGCAATCTATTCAAATCAGTTGAGATACCTTTCTCATAGTCTGAAAAGAAGAAATTATCTACTCACACACTCATCCAACCGCCTTCCTTGCATTTATAGACTCCATACCAGGGAGCTCCACCATCTAGCATTCCTCTACCTCGATTTTCGTCCTTTCCATCTCCAACAACTGAACCCCACTCAGGATGAGTCAAGTAAGAGCTGAGGAGAAGGAAACTCGAAATGTATCTCGATCCAGTGACCATGTCAGCTTCGACTACCTGTCCTTTCCCAGATTTAGATCTTTCGACCAAAGCCAGAAGGATTCCGATGAGACAGACCAGAGAACCTCCTGCGAAATCTCCTAGAATGTTTGATGGTGGAGCTGGTGGACCATCTGCTTCTCCGAGCATCTGTTTGGAAGCGATTTGTTTTAGAGAGTAGAAGGCAGCAGAGATTTAGAAACGTCGGAAGTTTGTAAGGAATGGATTGCTGTCCTTGTGTTGTACTTACCGAAAGCAGACCTGATAGAGCGATATAGCTTAGAAAGAAGAAAGAGAATGTAGAACCTAGAGCGTCAGGACATGAAATGCGAGTGAAAGAGATCTTGAAGAAATCCAAACGAAAAACTCACTTGATATCATGACCAGCCATGTCCTTATACTTTCCCACTCTCTGAAATCCAGTCAATCTAGCAAAGATCAGTCTTTCATTCTTTCCCAATCCATCTTTACCTTCCAAGAGATCACTTGGACCTAAACCCAACCTTTCCAAAACTCCAGGTCTGAAAGGATCTATCACAACATCCACTTCGTTCAAGATCTTCCTCAAGGTTTTCTTTCCTTGAGGATTCTTTGGATCCAAGGCTAGAGATCTTTTTCCTCTACAAAGCGAATCTGGATTGAAACCTGCTTTACATTTGTCGATTCTAATGACATCTGCACCGAAATCCGAAAGAATCATTCCAACCAAAGGTCCTGGAGCTAAACCTGCGAATTCTATCACTTTGACTCCTGATAATGGTAAGTTTGAGGATGACATGACTGGCCTGAAGTTGAAGTTGAGTTAGAGATAATGGAGTGGAAAGAGAGAAAGATTGGTAGACTTTTCAGAATCTTTGATCTCGAACGAGCCGGAGGACTAGATCGCTATTACTTCTTGCTTGCTGCTTTCGGCTTGACGAGAAGTGATGAATGTGCTCGACTTTGCGATCCTTGAATCAAGAGATTGGAAAAGCTGGAGAAAGAGAAAAGAAAGCGATGATGAGGTGAAGGTGAAAGAGACAAAAGCTTCTTCTGTCTCCATCTTCTAAGGGAATTCGGAGTTGGCTTTGCCGAACGAACTCTACAGAGTCGTCGAATCAAGACAAGCTCATCGGAACAGATAACTTTTCTATCGACATTTCATACTTTTTAATTTCGTACCTAAAAGAAAGGGGAGAGAGAGAGAGAAACGAACAAACTGAAAAAGGGAATAAAGGGTTTGACGAACATGAGAGAAGAAGACATAGAAAAGAGGGAATTATCGTATTGAAAGGTTGGTTTTGTTTTTTCTGAAACGATCCTTTAAGGTTGTGATTCTCAATTTGAGAGATGGGGAAAAGACAGAGTCTGCACGCTCTTAGAGGATAGAAAATCACTGCTGCATTCTAGAAATGATCATCTTGATTCCGACCATGGCCGCTCCCAATTCACCAGAAGCAGAACTTGCCAATTGAAGATGAATAGAAAGTGCAGCTTGTTGATTTCTAGCATCGACGGCTGAGAGAGGCAAAAGAGGTAGATGAGAAGTAAAGCAAAAGGTCAGCGAACAATTCTCGACGAGCTTGCTTGCAGATCGACAGCTTTTGCTACTACGACGAAATACTCACCTCCTACTAGCTGACTCAATCCACCGAGAAGCTTCTCATCGACGGTTCCACAATTGAGAGCATCGAAAAGAATGTTCAATCTTCTCTCTGTATCCTCTACCATTCTCTTTTGTCCAGGTGGAGCAGTGGATTTCAACCTTGCCAATTCTCTAGAAAGACAATTGAAGATTGGTTTCTGAGCTTCCGGAATGTGAGAACGATCTCCAGGTGCTGTTACAAAGACGAAAGTAAAGAAACGAGATGTCAGTGAGAAGTAGAATAGAAGACGTATCCTTTCAAATCCTTTCACTCAGAACAGATCTGTTTCACTCACGATACTTTGAAGCGGGCTTGCTTGGAGTTGCACTTCTCACTGGAGCTCCAGCGCCTGCTCCTGGAGTTCCAATACGTGGAGGAGGTTGAGTTGGTAAAGACATTCCACCTTGAGGAGGCATTCCACGTCCTTGACCTTGAACTTGACCTTGTCCAGGTAGAGGAGGAGCACCACCACCACCTACATTCGGATTTGGTCCATAAGGACCTGGAGCTGGAGAAGGTTGAGCGTTTCGAGGAGGAGGAGGTTGCTGTTGATTCTGCTGCTGAGGTGGAGGAGGTCTGAATTGTTGCTGTTGGTTTTGAGGAGGACCTTGTTGACCAGGAACTGGACCATAAGGACCAGGTTGTTGTTGTTGTTGGTTTGGACCTGGTCCTCTAGCTCCAGGAGGAGGAGGACGAGATTGGAAACCTCCTGGACCTGGCTGTTGATTCATTCCGATTCCATTTCCAGCCATTGGTGGTGGTGGAGGAGGGTTAGCTTGTCCTACAGATGGACGTGGTGGACCTGCGTAACCTTGATTGTTTGGTGGTGGAGAAGCGAAACTTCCTCTTGGAGGAGGAGGTGGAAGATTTGCTCCAGCTCCTGGAGTTGGACCTCTAGGTGGCGGTGGTGGAAGAGATCCTTGAGAAGGTGGAAGACCAGTATTGTAAGGAGATGGACTTGCAGCAGCAGCAGACGAGTTTGGGAAAGGACTGGTGATCGGAGCGGCCTTGTTTCCCATTGCGCTGGTGGTACGACGGATCGGTTGAAGATCAGGAACGTCGTTCCATCCAGAGACTGGTTCCTTCTTTGCAGGTGGTGGAGGTGGTAAAGTTGCTGCCGTTGGAGTAGAAGAGCTTGGAATCGAACCTTGTGGTGGAGCTCCATAAGCAGACCCTGCATTTCCAGAAGGAGCGTAAGGACTTGGAGTCGAAGAGTAAGGATCCGATGGTCCATAAGCAGAATTTGCAGATGCTGGTTGTTGAGCATAAGGATCCAGAACGTTTGGAACTGGAGAAATGACTGGAATCGAAGGAACGGAGGCTGGTTGAGCTCCGTATCCAGAAGAATTCTGTTGAGAAGATCCGTACTGTTGTTGAGATGGAACTCCATAAGTCGAAGTAGCTCCATAAGCATTCTGATTGTAATTCGATTGAGGAGCTCCGTAAGCGTTGGTCGAAGTTGGACCATAGCTAGAGGAAGCGGTAGAAGCAGGTGCGATTGGAGCTACAGAAGCAGCAGCCACACCTCTTCCATTCGATCTAGCAGCATCGGCTCTAACCAATCTCTCTCTAGTACTAGCGGCACTTTCGATTCCTTGTTTCCCATTTCTACTGACTCTGTAGTCTTGAGGAGTTTGATCCACGTATTTGAGAGCAGTTGCAATCAAACCTTGATCAGCCAAAAGTTCGATATACTCATGAGTTCGATCATAAAGAGCAGCCAACTTGTAACTTCTAGCTCCACTTTCAGCGGCTTCCGAGGATTGGGTTGGATTTGCCAAGTCTTCATCCACATAAGAAGAAGCGTGTTGGAAAACGGTGATCTTTTCCATGAAGGTTTGAAGAGCGGAAGCGTGAGCAGAGTAAAGAGAAGAAGCTTCGGTTTCCGAACCACTCGAGATTGATGAAGCCATTGAAGCTCTGAGAGCAGTTTCTTCTTCTCTCATTTCATCAATCCATAATGCAGCTACCCTTTCCAAACGACCGGCTCCTAGATAACAAAGAACAGCATGTTCTCTGAAAGTCTTTGCCTTGACGCTGAGAGGGACGACGGTTCCGTTGGTCTCTGAATGACCATTGAGACTTCCACCTTCCTTTTCAGCAGCTCTAGCACTCTTGTACTTGAATTCCAATCTTTGACCTAGCTGTTCGACTAGATTTGCGAATTCTTCCCCTTTTGCAAAAGTGCAAAGGACTACAAAGATCTCCTCCCATTCGCTGAGATCAGCATTCTGAACCACGTCGACTAGATCATCGCTGACGATGCTTTGGAAAAGACGTAGATAAGGTAGGGAAGTGGTACGTTTCTCAAAGTAAGCCTTTTGAGTAGTGGCCAAAAGATCCGGACCACCTCTGACAGCCAGAAGAAGAGCGTCTGCGAATCTATCGGTAGAAATGCAAAGAGAGACTGCAGAAGCGAAATCTCCCAAGACTAAAGCTCTAGTGATGAGCTTGTCGGCATCCGATTCATCTGCTGGATAGATTCTGAAGGTAGTGGCTTCAGGTCTCACGCTAGTGATGCTACCTTCATGTTCTCCTTCGTCCGTTTTTGCTCCACCTAATCCAGTCATGGTTTCACTACCTCCTCCTACCGAACTTGGACCTGGGGAACCGATGGTGGCGGCCACGCTAGAACCGGGAGCAATGTTGTTGTGAGGAACCAGAACTCTCTCTGGAAGAGCGCTACGAACTCCAGCTCCAGATTCTCCAGAGATTGAATTGAAGAAGGCTGCGTGAGCTTCGTTTGGTTGACCTGGAACGTCTTCACCGAATAGAGAGGGTTCAGTCGTTTCGCTCTCTGAAGGAGCTCCAGCGCTGGTGCTGGTGGCTGAAGAGAGCTTGGCCGCTTCTCCATCGATCTCGTCTGTAGAGACTTCGGTGGTGGTGGTGGTGACACTTTCGGAAGGTTCGCTTGCGAAGCTGACTGTTGGTTCTCCTCCTTGAGGAACAGCCTGTCCATCGCTAGAGATGCTCTGAGCAGTGGAACCGGCAGTAGCACCTCCTACGCTACTTCCGGTAGCAGCAGCTTTGGCAGCAGCACCAGTGGTGGTGGCTTCTAGCATTCCAGTGGAAGCAGCGTTGGTTCCCAACTTGAACTTCTCGATTGCCTTCGAGACCTTGTCCTTGACGTCTTCCTTGTTGAATCCTAGAAGAGCGATGAGTTCATCCTTTGAATCTGCATGGAATAGAGTTGAAAGAGCCTTCCAATTTGGACCTTCGTCTGGTCTTCCACCGATGGTAGTAGGTCCATTCGAAGCACCTTCTCCCTTCTCGTTCTCTCTGGCCTTCTCGGCACAGAAGTCAGCCAAAGTACCGTTTTCCAAGGCCTCTTGGAGACGTTTGGCTCTAGAAACGATTTCAGGTTCGGTGACTACGTCTCTAACGTTGATTTGAGTACTTTGAACTGGTTTAGGTTTGTTCTTTCCTACTGGAGCATCCGAAGCCAATGGAACGTTGCTCGTAGAGACCAATTGTCCTCCGAAACCGAAAGTTGCAGAAACAGGACGTTTCAGCCATTTTGGAGGTTGAGCCAGAGAGGTTCCTTTGGTTGCTGGAGCGGCAGCTGCAGTAAGAGCAGCAGCAGATGGAAGATTGAAAATGTCATCTTCATCGTTTTGAGCCGAAGCTGCAGCAGCGGCCGCCTCTGCTTCCTTGTCTGCTTCTTCGTCTTGTCTGAATTCCGAATTGGTGTTCTGAAGATCGTGGATTCCAATCTTTCCATCAAAGCTAGCCACTGCCAACAGGTTCTGATTCTTTGGAGATAGTTGAGCTTCGAAACACCAATTGGTTGCAGATGGCAATTCTCCAATGCAACTTCCTAGACGTGGGTTCCAAAAGATCGTCCTGTTATCCTTTCCACATGAGACCAATAGATCCGAGTCGGATTGAGACCAGGAGAGTCCTAGGATTCCAGCAGTGTGACCACGAAGGATCGATTCTGGAGTTAGCCAGTTACGAAGATCCCATTGCAGGATGACTGGATCTTCGTGATCGTCACAAGAAGCAGTGATGATTCGAGTCGGCTGAAAGTTAAGGTATCGAGTTGGAAGTGGATCAAGGAAGAAGAGTGAGGTTCTGTTCGAATTCTAATCGCTCTCTACACAGCCATTCTTTCCGATTCTTCCTTCTTCCCAAAGCAGCCTCTATACTTCAAAGACCGCATCTCGATATTTACTCACAGTATCAGGATGCCAAGCGACAGGACCCATGATTCTTCTACCAGCTGTACCATTCCCATTCAAGCTGCTCATTCCAGGAGGACCACCGCCTTGACTTCCACCGAATTGTAGACTTGCTACTTCCTTTTTCGATTTGAGATCCCAAATGACGGTATAACCCGAATTGGAACCAGTGGCCAACACCTGAGGCACTTGTTTGTTCCATTGCAAAGAAGTGATTTCATCCAATTTGGAAGATTTGGCACCAGGAGAATAAGGTTTGGCAGGAGAATTGAGATCCCAAACGTAGATTTCCCCAGAAGGACCACCTGAACCCAATAGATGAGAATTGATGGAATTGAAATCCAAACCCTTGATTGGACCGGTGTGAGTGGTGTTTCGTAGCAAGGAGCAAGAGGATGAATCCGAAGAGGAAGAAGAAGAGATTAGCTTTGATGCATCCCATACGTTCAACTCTCCATTCTCTAGACCTGCAGCCAATAGACCTTGAGGACGGTTTGGATTGACATAACCCCATGCTAATCGATTGAACCTGGCGAGAGAGAGAAGGAGAAGAAGGATAGAGATTGAGATGAGAATGCAATGATCTTGCTCCCTCGTCCTAGCTTGCCTCGCTGTCTCCCTCTATCTATCTTGTATCTATCTCATCATCGGATCACTCACCTCGCACTTGTGTTGATTCCGGCCAATCGTTGAGGATTACCGCCTCTCCTTCCACCTGCGTAGTCTGGCTTCCAGATCTGAACCTGAGCGTCGTTTGAGAAGTTCTCGTCTAGAGCGCCAGCGACGGTTCCACTTGCCAATAGAGGTTCAGAAGATGGATAGTTGGAAGGAGACCAGGTGAAGGTGGCAGTCAATGGCAAGATTGACTTCATGATTAGGTGATTGAGGTTAGGGATTCGAGAGATGGGATGTTGATGGATGGATTAGAACCAAAAGAGAGATAGACTGAGATGGAGAGCGAATGAAGAAGTAGAAGAGAGAGGAGAGATGGCAAGAGACCAGCCCCCGAGATTGAAGTATTGATTCGAGAATAGAAGACTGACTATCCTTTGAATGTTATGATTTGCTCTACTGCTGTCTAACTGTCTGACTGATCCTAAACAGTAACAAGGTGATGTCGTGGCAGAGGGAAGGAAGGACAGCACTTCTTCCTCTTGTACTCCTTCTACTCCTCCTGCTCCTTCCTCTATTCCTTGCAAGATGATTCTACCAATTATTCAGCATTCGATATCCAAACAATCTCTAAGGTCGATCCCTATCCGTCAATTCTCCTCTTCAATTTCCGTTCTATCTTCTCTCCCAACCACTTCTTCCTCCTCTTCCTCTTCAAAGGTAGCCCAACCACACACTCCTCCTCACGTCATTCCAGATCAAGCTCCAAATGTACCAACCACTTGGTCACCAGATCAGAGATCAAGAACGCAAGCCATGAAGGGTCCAAGGTTCGAACAGATGGATATGGATTATCAACCTCAACCTTTGAGCGCAATGGAAATGATTAGTAGGGAACCAATCAGATTGGTCGCTGCTAGAAAGGCTGAATGCGATGGTGGTATGTATCAGGATTGGAGATAGAGATTGTCGATTAGGTCACTAAAGATGATTGAGAGAAAGAGTAGAAGTAGCATTGATAGTAGTTAGATGGAATGATGTTGACCCTAATCTCAAATCCTTCCTCTCACTCTCGTCATGCTTTTGTTCTTTTGTCTATTTCGATAGGAGGAGGTCCATTGGGTCATCCAAAGGTCTTCATCAATCTAGACAAACCAGGTCCAAAAGGTTGTCCTTATTGGTGAGTTGGATCTACGAATCAGATTCGACAGGCAGGCGACATCAAGTCAGAGTGGGATTCTCACATCTCTAGTGGCAGGAACTACATGATAATAGTCAGAAAAACACTCAGAAGATCTCTCTGATGAATGCAGTGGGAGGTAATGTCCATTTCGCTTTCGAGGAGTACGAAACTTCAAGGTAGAATGGGCAACGAATCACACTCCTTCTTCAAAGATTGAATTCAGAAACTTTCGTGTTCAGATTCTCAAGACAAGGAGATCATCTTCAAATTCTTTCTAGAAGCAAAATCCTATGAATGGATCGAATGACTCTCCAACAGGACAACAAATCGAGAATTCTCAGAACGCTGATTGGCTCCTTTCACCTTTTGCGCTCTCTTTCCCCTTAAATTACAGTGGAATAAGATACGAACAAGATCGTTCTCATCATGCTGGTCATTGAATCCCTATAATCTCAAGGAAATGAATGGAGTAGATGCGTGGGAAAGAAGGGAGCTGACATCTCGAAAGAAAGCGTGTCGAGAAGGAAAGCTATGATTTGCCTAGCATGATGTAGATTCCTAGAGTGATGCAATGTTTGATTCTCTTGTCTTTTCCGTCATCTCTCTCAATTTCTTGAATATGAGAGTCATTTGATTGTGCGATAGATGCAAAAAGCGTTCTTTCTCAGAGAAAGAGAAAGAGAGCAGATGCTCTTGGAGATTCGATTCCTCGAATGTTGGACCTCCAAGGGAGTTTTCCGACATCCAAAGACAACGATTTGTTTGAGTGAAATGAAAGACGATAGAATGAATCCGAAATTGAAGAAGGGAGTGAAACGTTCTTCTAGCTCGGCTTTGGCTGAAGAGTCTATCAGAGATTTTTCTTCGTTCTACTTACTTTCTTCTTTCATCACTCACTCCCTCTTTGAGACTCTCGCGCCATGAGTCAAAAGAGTGATAGAAGAAACAATTCTCACAATCCATCCAAGGCAAACCTAGGGACGATTCCTCAAGACGTAGGTTTGGTTCTCGTCAAGTACATCAGAAGTTTCGCAGAAATGGAAGATGACGAGAATTGGCATCAGAGAGAAATGGAAAAGAGGTAAGTAGTCCGATTCTGACGATTGATAATCAGATTAGTATCAAATAGTCTCTTGGAATTTGAGATCGACAGCCTTTTTGGATCAGATTTATCAAGACGCTGAATCTTCCTTCTCTTGCTTCGTTCGAAATACGATGAGAAGATGTGTTCCATCTTGTCTTTCTCTCACCATCATCGATCTCACCACCACTTTCTTCTCTTCTCTTTTTTCAATCGTCGGAGCAGAATCAGGGATCGTACTCTCCGATCCATCTCCAAAACCTGCCGAGAGAACTACAAATTCTACTTCCCATTCTCACTTCAAAGTATTGAAACTCCCTACACAGGTTTACCATCTTTATATCAATTGATGAGAAAGAAAGGAACGATCCACTATGGAGATTTGGTGGAATACGTTCATTTCAAGGGTACTCAATACATGGATTACATGCAGGTGTTATCCCTTTCAAAATAGTTCGCTTCCCAATCCAAACTTAAATTAGATAGAGGAAATGATCAAGAAGCAGATGGAATGGCTATAGTTTGTAGGGAAATTTACGAAAGTATGGTCAATTTGAACTCTGATTCTAGAAAGTGCAAAAGCTTTCTTTCCTTTTCAACAAGTGGTTAATGGAAAATCAATGCCTACTCATTTCTTGAAACATTCTCTGAAGTATTTACACATACCAATTTGGAGTGATCGAGCTTCTCATCTACACATCAATTCAAAGAACGCTTTATGGTTATTGATTTTCTGTGAGAGAATCGAAGAATGTGCACTAGCTTTCTGTGTCTCTGCAACTGATTTCAAGTTTTTGGAAGAATTCCATGAAGCTTACAAAGGGAAATCCAATGTAAAGAGATTAGCTATCAAGCCGAGATTCGTAGCTGATGATAGTCCCAAGACTTGGTGGGGTTTGGATTCGGAATTCAGAAGGAGTTGGAAGGGAGGAAACAAAAAAAGCGAAGCGATTTATAACTTTCTTCAAGTCACTTCAGGTCTAACAGCTTTGGAACTTTATAGTGATAGAGAGGTTTGCAATCATCGAGACGATACTAATCTTTTCACTGGTTGTCTCAAAGGTTTGGAATCTTCTTTCGACACTTTGTCTCATCTTCGTTTGGTAGGAGTAGGTTTAGATCCACATGAAAATCATTCTAATCATCATCATCACAATCCTCTCACACATGAAGACGAACATGATAACCATCCTCCAACAACTGAATTTTCGTCCTTCAAGAACCTGAGAATCTTATCTTGCGATTTGAATTCCATAGAGCAACTAACTCAACAACCACAAATCCCACTTCCGAACAGTCTTGAAATCCTTCAATTACTATTCTATTTCAACATCGCTGATAGATCTATCTCTGAAAATCTTTTGGAAGAAACTTATTTAGTACCTTTGATTAAATCGAGATCTTTACAGAAGCAGAACCTGCGTCAAGTCGTAGTTCCTTCAAGTCTTATTGATGCAAATGGCAGTCCCATCAATTCAGTGGAACTCAAGAAAGCTTGGGCTAGAAGAAGGAAATGGATGGAAAACCAAGATATTTTTACTAGTGGGGCTGCTACGTTGAGGAAATTGTCTGCTGGGGAAGTAGGTGAGTCGCTTTGAAATTTTCTTCTGAGCTTGAGGAAACAAGCGAGGCAAATTGATGTTCGAGAGATTGCTGACCCCTCTTCATCTTCTCGACTATCCTTTTCAATACAGTTGGAGATGCTTTAAAGGGAGAAATCTTCATGTCTGGACTTCGTTGGGTCTATTCAAGATAGAGGATACTGATTGAAGCGGAAGGGAAGTTGAAGAAAAGAGAAAGAGGGAACGGGTACTTAGATGTTTTGTCCGCTCTTCTTCTTTATTCAAGTATCTTGATTGAACAGAATCGATCGCAACTTCTCCTGCTTCTGTCCTACGTAAGCTGCACACACGTCCGATTGTTTCCTTTCGAGAACAGCAGTTCAAAGAAGAGAGAGGCGACGTATATTGAGACTTTGCAACTTATTAACGATGCTACAGTCGAAGACAAAAGGCGGGATGATGAGCAGAGAATGAATGAACAGATTCAAGATTAGGAGGACTTGAGAGGAAAGAAGAGGATGGAATAGAATAGAAGAGGTTACAGAGACATTGAGATCTAACCTAGTCGATCAGAACTCGAAACCTTCTTTCTTGAATTGAGAAACGTCGGAACCGACGTGAGCTTTTTGAGCAAGATCCATACGATCCATGCAGAGGACTGTAAAGACAAATGAGAACAGAAATACAAGATCAAGATCAGCATGCGAGATATGGCAAAGCTGCAATCTGAAGAATTACTTTCATATCTTCTCATTTTCTGTAGGCCCGTCTTCTCCGAAAACTCACAGATTCTTCTCAAAGTAGACCATAAATTGTGACTTTCCTGTTGAACAGCAAGAGGAGTGGTAGTACTTTGGAAACCACTTTCACCTTCCGGAGCGTCTGGAATCATCTTTGTTTGAGTTTGTTGAAGAGCCAAAGCAGCCAAAAGATGTTCTGCAGCTTCATGATGAGCTCCAAGATTCAAACCTGCGAGATAAGGGGAAGATGGATGAAGTAAAAAATGAGCAAACTGATTTGACAGAGAGAAAGAACGCGAGAGCCAGAATCGTTGCTGTTCCACTCTGATCTCTTCTCTTTCATATTTTGACGAAAGTTCTCATACTCACAAGAAACACTTAGATTATAAATGGCTCTAGTAAAAGTAGGTCTCAATTCCAAAGCTCTCTGATAAGCTTCGATGGCCTCTTCAGGTTTACCACCATTTGCCAAAGTAGCACCCAATCGATTCCAAAGCATGACATCATTTGGTCTAGAATCCAAAGCGGTTTGAAAACAATCCTTGGCTTCGTCATAAGCTGAATTTGAATAGAACAAAACTCCCAAACCTACTTGAACGTCTGGATCTATTTGACCTCTAGATTGACCTTCTCTAGCGGCAGATAGGAATAAATCAGTGACGTGAGATAAAGAAGACCAAGGGTTTGAAGCATCTTGAGGTGGAGAAGGTTTGTATAGGTGGGGATACATTGCTTTGATGTATCTTTCTAGCGTGGTGTGAGCTGCTCTGTCGAATCCTTCGTTGGTGTAAGAGATAGCGAGTTCCTGAGAAGGTTGGGTAAAAAGAGAGAGAGAGAGAGAGATCACAAAGAATGTGGAGATTTAGAGAATCAATTGGTAAATGATCGAGAGAATAGAAAGAAAGTTGAGAAATAGGAAATGGAATCCTCAAAATAAACTCACCAACATAGCACTACCATTCCCTTCGTCCACTCTGACCGATTCCTCCAAAGCTCTGATAGCTTGAGTTTCTCTTTCATTCATAGCTTGAGCTTCACCCAATCTTCTCCAAGCTTCAGATCTTTCTCTTCTATTTCTATCAACTTCATCTTGTTCCCCACCCGTACCGACTGGACCTCTAGTCAAATCATTGACTTCAGATCTAGTAGCAGCTTCGAATAACAAAGCAGCATCAGCCAAAGATCCACCATTTGAAGACAACATTCTCAAACCTTCACCTAAAGGATCTCTATGTTGTAAGAAAGGGTTTTGTTCATTGAATCTATAGGAACCTAATCTTGGGAAACCATCCTCTGAAACCGAACCGAAACCATCCATTAATCTATCTTCGGTACCATCCCAACCTGAAGTTTCTTCCATTCCATTCATTCCGGATCCGATTCCTCCTCCTGGATGAGAATATCCAACTCCATTCCCAGATTGTTTCATCAATTCTTCTTCCCATTTGGCTAATTCTGCATCTGCATTCGCTGCGTTTGGTCCAGAGAAACCTTGTTTGGATTGCATGGATTCCCATAAAGCTTCGAATCTTGAATTTGAACTTTGACCATCGTATTTGATGTCCTTTTCTAAATCGTCCAAGGCTCTTCTCACTTCAGCTTCTTGTTCGGCTTCTTCCTTGGAGATTGCATCAGCGTCTGTTTCTTTGGCTTTTCCTTTGCCTTTGTCTTGAGTCGAAGATGATTCTTGATCTTGTTTATCTAGTGCTTTGAATTGCTCTTCCCAATCTTTGTCGTCTAGTTGGACTAATTTGTTCGAAGAATCTTGTTGAGTCGAGTTGGCCATTCTACTGGCAGAAGAGGAAGTCATTCCTCCCATGTTCATCGATCCCATTCCCATCCCCATACTTCTCATTCCCATGTTCATATTCATTCCCATCATTCCCATTCCGCCCATGCTACTTGCCATTGGACGAGAAGAGGCAGACTGTTGAGCTGAGGAGCCACTTCCGCCACCTCCTCTAGAGAACTGATCTCCCCAAGCAGAACCTGTGAAGGTGAGAGATCGAGGTGAGATGAGAAGATGAGATGAGATGTTCAGTAATCAAATCCGAAGAATGCAAGAAGTGTAGCTTGTGAGAGAGAGCAAAGTGTGGGGATAGGGTATAAGGAGATGGAATGTATGCCTGTCCTCTTACTGACCATGATTGTGTTGAGGTTGAGAATTAAAGTTCATGTTGATCTGACCTCTATTGAAAGCAGCCTCCATTTCCTGGATATTCATTCCATTTGGAGCTCTATTCATTCCTCCCATGCTCATCTCTTGAGACCAATCGTTTCCATTTCCATTTGGTGCTGCTGCTCCTCTCATCGACTCCATCTCTCTTCTCATGGCTTCCATACTGAAATTGTTTGGACCATTTCCGTTATTGAACTGAGCCTGTTGACGGAAGAAGGCGTCTATTTCTGCTGGGGAAGCGTTTGGTGGAGGAGGTTGAGCTTGACGGAAACCACCTTGACGTTGAGAAGAGATAGAGTCGGATTGAGTTCGATCTTGTTGCAAGGAACTGTCTGCGTTGGAATGTTTCAGTAGTTGAGATAATGGATTCGACGAAGTAGAGCAGTCTGCTCCGTTTAACATCGATTGAAAGGCCATAATCAATGAGTGGTATAGTCGTGGTCGTGGAAGAGAAGGGAAGGAAAGATAGCCGAATACTTCTTTCAACCTCTTTCCATATAATAGTTCGCTATCTATTGTTCTCTCGAATCCTTTCACTCGATAGAGATGGTTAGCAACAAAGGATCAACAATCATCCTAGATAGTCAAGAGCATCTCAATCACGATGGCCTTCGATTCAAGACTGTCACTCGCTCTCTTCGTCAACCTGGAAAACTCAACCTTTCTCCTTCAAATTCACAAATCTTCAGCTCAAAAATCTTTGGTTCGATGATATTAGGCTGTTTGATAGGGTTAACCATCACCTCTATCATTCCATCTCCTATCCTTCAATTCATCCTTCTTCATTCAGTTCAACTTTTGGCCCTTTCGTTGATTCCCAAGATTTGTCACTACGATCCTCTAAATCCAGATTCAACCGTCAACTCTAATCCAAACTGTAATTTGGAGTCTCAAGATCTAGTCATCCATGTGAACTTCTTCATAATCTTCATGTTCAGCATCTACATGGGGCATTTTTTGGGACCGAATCGAACAGGAAGGCATGGCTCCATCATTTCTCTTGGAATCAGTGCCATTATTACTTGTTCACTCATGTTGGCAATCTTTCCTCTTTGGCCAGGTGGAATGGAATCAGTCAAGAAAGAGACGTGGGATTCGCTTAAGGAGGATCTCTGGAAGAATCTGTACTAGAGCTTCTGTCTTCTCGGTTTCATTTGTAGACTTCTTTCTTTCAATGATATCCTTCTTTACACTTATTAAGCTATCTCTTTTCCAACCGAAGTTTTCGTCTTCGAGATTCGCTATTAGAGTCTAGATCAGTAAGACCTTGAGGGTGAAAACGACCAGTTTGCGTTCTTCCGTCAGTGCATTCGTTCTGCTCCTTGGATCAATTGTCGAAACCAAACAAGCAGTCGTGTTGAATTCTGTCGAGACTTGAGAGGGTTTCAGAAAGACTACAATGCGGCAGTGAGTTGAAGACGCGGATGATGAAGAACAAGAGAGCCAGCTTGGGACTGAACAAAGGTACTACTTATTCGAAATGCATTTCTAATCATATGTCATCTCTGGAGCCGAATTGAAGGGAGGAATGATGCACAGATTGGAAAGTTCAGCGAGAGAACGAGCTCATTCTCAAGTAGAGTAAGCTCTGGACAAGCTCCAACGCTTCGAATGGTTCACGATGCTCTGAATTAGATCACAGACAGCCATTTCGAAGAAGAAGAAAAGATGGTCGTGATGTTATTCGAATGTCTTTCGTGTCGAAGCTCAAACGAAAGCTGCAACAGATGTCTTCTAAGAAACATTTCGGAGAGCCATTCGAACACAACTTCTTTGTTCGACCCTCAAAACTTGCATTCCCACCCTTTCTTGAACCTGGATCTCGAAAGAACGTAATCTTGATCTTGATTGCACCCTCATGTGACTAAGAAAGTCTTGCCAGAACCTAAAGAGAGGCGATGGCAAGAAATTTAGGAAGATAACCATCTGAGGTTCGACATGAAGACCTCTCCTTGAGAAATCTCCCCGACTGAAAAGGCATGAATGAAAGGAATGATGGGAAGAGAAAAGGTCAGATGAATTGGAACTGTTCGACAAGCATGCTCGTGGATTCGGACCATTCCTGACACTCTACTCGCCTATGTCCCCGGACTCAAAAGTTCTCAAGTTGATGGCTCCGCTAGTGAAGGCCTTTGCAGAAGCGAGAAGCCTTTCTTTTTGAAGTCCAAGCTTTCTTATGGAGGTTGGAATCAACTGTACCTAAATCTGTTCCATAATTTCCATCAGAACCTGTTGATCTTGAAGGGACTACGACTTCTTTCAAATTCCCCTTGACGTGTAAATCTCTTGAAGTAATGATGGAGCGAAGTTGAAGATCTTCTTCAAAGTGTTCCTCTGCCTTTCTATGATTACAGAGATCGTAGAATGGAAGATGAATGATTTCTAAAGTCGATGGAAGAGGAACTTGAGGATGTTTGGATAATTCAAATAATAGGTTGATGTTGGAAGTCAGGATTCTTAACGATTTGAAGAAGGAAATCTCGGTCGAGGTTGGATGTTGATGATGATGATGGTGATCGTCTTCGTCTTGATGATTTGCGTTCTCATGGACCTCGTGTGCAGTGGTATGATCATGATGATGAGGATTGTGTTGTTCGTGATGATCTGGACCTACAGATAGAAGTCTCAAGTGTCTTAAGCTGTCGAAGGATGCTTGAAGACTACGAAGACAACCAGAGAACAGCATCATATCATCTCCAGGATTAGCAGGACTCATATCGGTACCAATCTCTAAAGCAGTTAAATTGGAGGTCACTTTAAGCAAATTATAAACCGCTTCAGTCTTCTTACTACCTCCTTTATAACTTCTCTGATAATCCCTTTCCAAGCCCCAATAGGTCTTTCTATCATCCCTGAGAGCCACAAACTTGATTCTCAATGCTAATCTTTGAACTTTTGCCAAACCTTTGAAAGCTTCTCCATATTCCGAGAGGAACTTGAAATCCGAAACGCTCAAGCAAACTCCAATCGCTGCCTCTTCGAGTACTTGACAGTTGATCAGAAGCCAGATGGCATTCTTAGCGTTGAAGTCGAGATGACAAGCTTCTGGACTCCAAAGTGGCACGTACAGCTTCTTGAGAGAATGAGTAAGGAAGCGGAGTGGAACTGATCTCCCATCGATCTTCTCTTCCAAAGGGAAGATAGATTTAGCACTTTCCAAGATTAGACTACTCAAATTGACGAGGTGTCTATAAATCTCACTTTTAACTACCATTCTTCCTTTTTCTTCTCTTGCTACTGGTCCGGCTGAGAATGGAAGGTTGGATCTTGAGCAGAAATCCCTCTGAAGTGTCATCATCGTCATAAAAGGTGAATGAGCGGTGGGCTTGAATTGAACAGATTCGATCAAGTCACCGTATTGAGTACCTTTCCTGTTTAACAATTGATGCAATGACAAGAGACCACCGTAAGAGGTGGTGATACTTTGCAGAGAGAAAGGGTACCACAAATCGAAGGCTTTTCTCGAGGTCAGAGCGACAGATCGGAGAGTGAGATCTCTCAATCTGAACATGGTGGGAAAGAAGTGGACGTTGATGTCAGTTCCATTGATCCATGAGGCTTCAGTTAGCTATCAAATGTACGATAGATGAGCTTACCTTCTCTCCCAATCTCTCTCGTGCCAGTTCTCATAATCTTGGACCTCTCCCCATTGTTTGACGAAGTTGATGATGTCTATGGCCACGTCTTTTGGTATGGTAGACAGATTGGGTGATGGTTTTGCATTGAGCACTCCTATCTTGGTATGTTTCGACTTGTTTCTACCTTGATTCATGTTTGAAGTGAGTGGTAGAAGGTGAAGAAGAAAGTTGAATCTTCTTCCACTTTTTTCTTTCGATCGGGTTGAAGCTTGAGCCTTTCGGTCGGTTTCCCCAACTTCACAAATGCGCTCAAAAGGATGAGTTGTACATACTCTCGTTCAGTTGACGTCCGATGCAGAAGTTTGTCTGGAGGAAAAGAAAAGAGAAAAGGAAAACGTTCGTCTCGGAACGTTCCTTTGATCTCGACGTTTCGACCCCAGCTTCTTTTCTCTTTTCAAAATTCAACAGCGAACGGCAAAGGCGATTTCAGATTCAAAACATCTTATTCAAATGACAACCATAGAGATCACTTTCTAATAATTAATACAACAATCAAAAAGCCCGTTACAAAGAGAGAGAAACGACCGAAGAGTCACCGTTTAGACACGAGCGTCAACATCGAGACTTGATTGAAGAAGTCCCAAAAGATCCAAATCAGCGCTGGCATCAAGGTTGGCAGAACGAGCTTGGATGCTAGCTTCCTTCAAGAACTGGTTGACGTCAAAGTTCTCATCTTGAAGAGCCTGTGGAAGAGAAGTAGCGAGAGGTAGACGACAGAGAAAAAGTCAGTACACCATCTCTACCGATACCATCTCGCCGTTCGGAAGCTTTCTTACTCACTTCTTTGTTCTTGCTCATGAAGCTGGTGAACAATGGCAGACCGATGGAGAAAGCAGTGGCGAATGGGTTCAAAGGTTCTCTCTTGTCCAAAGCCTAGAGGAGAAGAAGTAGGAGAAAGTAGGGCGACTTGCGTCAGCGAACGGTGAATAGCAAGTCAGATCGTTACCATCTCATCGAGAACTCACAGCTCCCTTGTTAGTAGGAGCAACGTTTCCTAAGAGTCCGGGATTGGATTTTGTATAACCTAGACCAGCCAAGATAGGAGTCCAGAAGAATGGATCTCTCTTGTCGAAAGACTGAAGAAAAAGAGAGAGAAAAGAAAGTGTGGGACAATGTTAAGATTCGACAGTGTTGAGGCTGAGTGCTTCTTTCTTTGAAAGAGCGCAACAATCAAACTCACGTCTTCAGCGAGATCCCTGACTTTGTGTCCGAGTACGCTTGGGTTCTTCTTGAAGACGTCCATTAGTCCTTTGAACGGAGACAGGGAGATTGGAAAGGAGAATCGAGAGATTAGGGGAAGAAACCAAAGCGACAGAAAACTACGCTGAACTAGTTCTCACCTTTCACTGCTGCTCCGAAGAACAATGGCTCTCTCTTGGCCAGATCCTGCAAGGAAGATTGTAGAAAGGAGAGAGAAGTGGTCAGTTGGAACATCTGGGACGGTCCACTCAGGCAAGACACTTACAGTTTCGTCTTCTGCTTCCAAGTCAGAAGCCAACTTTGACACGAAAGCTTGACCTTCTTCAGTCGACAAGAATTCGTCAGCTGCTTCTTTGGAACCGAACATGCCCTTGAAGACACTACCGATGGTCAATCCGATCATTCCGGCAGCGTTCAATGGTTCTCTTGCGACAATGTGACCTTGCTGTTGGGGAATATTTGTTAGACATTGAAGAGGAAAGTCGGTCAGCTTTAGGGGATGGAGATATAGGTCGTGTTGCACGGCGATATGAACTTGAGCTGTACTCACAGAGATAGGAGCGGCAGAAACCAAGGTAGTGGCAGCTAAGGCCAATGGAAGAGCTAAGACTTTGAATTGCATCTTGAAAATTAGAAAGTTTGGGGTGTTGAGAGAATGGAGTTGAGATTTGAAAAGAAAGTGAAGATTTGAAAGTAGGCCAGCTACAAGTTGAGAGAGAAGAAGAAGAAGAAGAATGGAGATGAACGTCAAGTTGAGGGAAAAGCCAAAAGATAGTGAAAAATACTGTCTACTTATACCTTTTTCGAGTCTCTTTGGTCTCTCGCCTAAGATCTTCTACTGAGGCGTGGGCGGAAGGCGATCAGGATTTGAACCTTCTCGAACCTGATCTAGACCTGGAACCTTCTTTCCTGATGATTTTCACTCACTTTCCTGAATTCAGGAGCAAAGTCTCGAATCTGGAAAAGCCAAACGTTTGGGCAGACGTCAAAGTTTTTGGGGGAAAGAGCAGAGAAGGCACGGATCTGTACGCCAGACCTTTGCCTGCATGAGTCGTTTCGACGTCTCGAGAGGCGATATCCAAATTTTCAAAAGACATGCTGAAATCTCCTTCCCAATTAACAGGGGAAAAACCTAGTCCCATTCGAGAGGGGACCACCTCTGGAATGGAAGGCGTAGCAGAAAACGACGCCTCGAGAGATAAGGGAGCTTCTCAAGATTTTTACAGGCTAATCGAAGGCCGGTTCAGAAAGACTTGCTAGGGTTGGAATTCATTAGAAGAAAAGAGTGAGAGAGAGAGTGAGAGAAAGAAAAGAGAGAGAAAGAAAGAGAGCGATAGAGCGAGAGAAAAGACGAACGAACAATGTCGACAGAATCATGAACCGCATTTGTTTTGCAATCCCACTCGGAAACGACAAAAAGCTAAGTAATGTACTTGGTGAATCGTATGTACAAGTACAGGTATCGGAAATGGAGAAGAAATTAAAACAGAACAAAATGAAAGGAACGGTAAACTAGATTGATCGGGAAGTGGTCATACTTAAAAGCACAGATTGTAAGAGAGAGGAGAGCACGCTTGACAAATAGAAGTAAAGGTAGAAATAGAAAAGAGAACAGAAAAAAAACTAAAGAGGAGAATTCGAAACACGAGAAGAGACTAGAGGATTATGAGGATTCACAGGTGAGAGAGAAGAGAGGGAGAAAACGAAAGACGAAAGCCAACAAGACTTTCTCCTGGATTGCTTTTCGAGCGAGACATGCTTTGAGAAATGAAATGCGATTCCGATCAATTAGAAACTTGGTCTGGAAGATTCGATGGAGCTTGAAGAGATGAGGATTGAGATGAAGAAGCTTCTGCTTCGGCTTGCGCTTGAGCCGTTCGCTTCTTGACTTTGGCGAAATGAAGCCCGCCTGATTTCGTAGACGACGAATCGAGAAGAAAAAGAGAGATCAGCGCTCTCTTCAGGTTCGAATTGTTCCCTCAAGAAGAAGTCTCGACGATCGTTTCGAGTTGATTTACTCACAGGCATTGCAAAGAGTTCTCGAGCCATCTGGACCTCTTCTCCATTCAGGAGTAGATTCACAACCGCAAGCTTGACAAGCACCTGGTGGTGGAGCTCTACTACGTTTCTTGTACTTGTGTGCCGTCTGACCTTTCGAATCGACTCCTTCTTCGTTGCTTGCGTTTGGAGGATGTGAAGTTGGTTCCGATTGGACTTGAGACTTGAACTCTTTGCTAGCGTTGCGAGCACTTTCAGCCAGAAGATTCTGTTGGAAGGAAGAGTTGGAGAAGATGGCTCCACTCGGACGAGGACTTTGACCTGGGAGATCCATCGATCTATTCGAAGAGGTAGAAGGAGAGATCGCTGCTGAATACTTGGGAGTAGAAGAAGGAGCTCCGCTCATTGAAGTTCTTCGTACCAATATTCCATTGTTCAAAGGAGCAGCGGAAGAAGAGTAGCTTGTCGATCCTGGCAGTTCAATCCTTGGAGATGCGATGAAGTGAGAAGACAGACTCGAGCTTGAAGCCGGAGAAATCGAAGAACCGAATGAAGTAGAGCTAGTCAATGAAGATATAGAAGGCAGAGTCAAGTTTGCTTTGAAGTTTGGAGTTGGAGCTGGTAAAGGCGTTGCTGGTTGAGACTGTGATCGTTGCAATTCCAAGCTTTTCTCGTAATTGTCACGATCTTGACGTTCCTGATGTTGATGTTGATGTTGATGTTGATGCTGATGTTGATTTTGGTTCTGACTTGAAGGATGACTTGAGGTCGACTGTTGAATCTTGGCTTGAGCTTTGAGAGCAGAGCCTCCGTTGCTCAAGTTCCTCATCTTCAACCTGACCGAAGCAGGAGCGTAACGGAAAGCCACATCTGACTCTTCGTCGTAATCTGCTGATGCGTGTGAAGAGGTTATCCATGAAGAAAGAGGATAGATCAGCTCGAGTTCGGACTCTTTACCAAAAGAAAACACCAGACCTTCAAGAATCACTGCCTACTCACCATCTTTCTTTCCTTCTCTCGTTCTGATCCCTTCGTCGCCACTTGAGGTTCCAGTGACTGATCCTTTCCCATTATCGATACGTTCTCCACCGCTACCACCGCTGAAACCACCACTAGTTCCCAGAGTAGATCTGGCTCCGCCGTTAGGAATGGTAGTATCACTGTAACTTCCAGAATCGGGATCGACGTTCAGATTTGGATTTGGACTTGCCAAGAGAATGTGCTTTCTATTTTTGTCTAGTGCAACTAACCTCTTCTCAAAGACAGATCTTGTCGAGTCGTCTTTTCGACCATCAGTTCCGCGAGAGCCATAGCTTGTAGTGGTAGTAGAAGAAGAAGACGGAGGAGCGGTTTCTTGAGGAGATAGGTCCGATCGATCTCTCACATGAGCAAATCTCTCACCCAATGAAGGACCACCTGATAAAGAGAGAGCGAGGTCATAGACAAGGAACCAAAGAGTCAGTTTCGATCTCCGATCAAGCCACAGTCGCACACTTCACCTTGAAAACACTCACCACCGGCAGACTCACCACGATCTCTGAAATGTAGAGGTAGGATGTTTGGATTACCTAAAAGGTTGTCCCTTCGACTCTTATCCAATTGATCCAATCTCTTCTCAAAGATTGATCCTTCAAATCCATCTCTGACGACATCGGATTCCTCAGAACCGTAAGTTGAAGAAGAAGAAGAAGACGGTGCTGTCTTGTGATGGGAAAGATCTGGGCGATTGAATGGTCGATTTCGTACGTGAGCAAATCTTTCATCCAATGAGGGATCTTTCCAGATCGGGAAGCGAGAGCAGGAGGAGACTTCGAGGATCAGTCAATATCCACGAGTGCTGCTTTCCTTTTCCTTTCCTCCAAATCAACAAATTTGAATGGGACTCACCATGATCTCTGAACTGCTCAGGTGAGATATCACTGTTACCGAAACTAGAAGGGTGTCGCAAGAACCCATTCTTGACGGTATTGATGGATTCATCAGAGAAAGGGTTGAAAGATTTGGGATTCATCCCATCGTCAAACTTTCGAAGATTTGTGGAAGCAGCAGAAGAAGGTCTCGAAAGATTCCTTTCTGAGAAAGTGAGACTGGATCGTCGACCTACAGAGTTCTCAGTTTCTGTGCGATAGAGTTGATGTGGGATTGAGGAGGAGAGCGTTGGAGTTGCGGTTGAAGGACGAGGCGTTCGATCGAGAGTGGAATTGTTGTGCGGTTGCGTCGAGTCGATTCTGTTCGATTGAGAATTCCTATCAAACGATGAGTCAGATCGATTCACATCTGGAGATTGGAGAGTTGAAATGCCATCGTTCGCTTGAGTTGAAGATAAAGAGTAGTTCGAAGCTCCATGAACGAGGCTGAGAAACGGATGGATAGAGGAAAGATTTCCACCTTGTTCCCTATCTGATCTTGACTGCTGTTGTTTTACAAAAAGAAAGGAGAGAGAGAGAGAGGAGGAGCAGATATGGACTTCCAGTTAGAGACGCATTCGTATCGAAACAATCGGCATGAGTTGAGACCTTCAAGAGCATCAACACCCACCGTTGAATCTGAAACACTAGATTGAATGGAGTCGACAGGTGACTTGAGAGGTCCTAGTCTTCCCATTCCAGATGGCTGATCGTCGAGAACGAGAGTGGAGGGTCACAGAGAGACAAGGTACAGAGATTCAGTCAGCAGAGAGCGAAGAGAGATGCATGGTTGAAAATTACGACTTGTTGGACAAACAGAACCCGAAAGATTACTCACGTTCGGCCTCCAACCAGCTCCGTCACCGTCAGAAGAGAAGGTTCTCTTGAGATTGGAATTTGCAGTTCCGACACGAGAGGAGTCGTCGAAGCTCCTTCCTCCGTCTCCTCCATCACCAGGAGCTGGCTTGGATCCTGAGATTTCTGATGAGCTAGTCATTAATGATGGTCTTGACAGGGGAAAGGAAGTGTCTCTGGATCCATCGAATCTCTGAAGATCTTCTGAATCCACGTCTTGAGCAGTGAGCCGGTTCAAAAGATCTCCGATTTCATCATTGATCGATCGCATTCTACCTATGAGGTGATGAGAAGCTATTTGGGAAGATGAACAATCGACCATTTCTTTCGATAGATCATGTACCTGACGAACGGGAGTCATTTCGAGGAGGAGGAAGGAAAAGAGAGGAGAAAAGATGGCAGGAAAGATTAGATCCCTCATCTCGAGGAAGAAAGCTAGAGACGACTTCGGATCTACCTTCTGAGAATTGAAAGCCTGCTGAATCATGACCATCGTAATCGATGATACCAAACCATTATTTGATAGGCATACACAATTGTCGTTCCCCAGCCCTTCTTGCCCGAAGGATGCCGCCTGTGTAACCAGCTAGCAAAGCAAAGTAACCTAACTCACTCTTTTGAGAATCTCTCTCTGGTCCTGACTGTCGAGTCTCATTCTCTTGATCTGACCCATTTCTAGTTCCGATCTTTCCCTCTTTGTGCCAGCATGACTGGTCTCCTGAGAGCCATGCTGTGTGCTTGATTGGGACGATTCTCTGTTTCTGTTTCTCTCTGAGTTGTTCCTTGTTGAATCTTGAATGAAGTCTGGAGTCGAGTTTGGATGAGCAATCTTTATGAACTGCATGATCCCTATCCGTTGCTTGAAGGGAATGAATGCAAATGAGTGAGAATGAAGAGAAAGATAGAGAGACAACCTTGTGGTGAAAGGATGAAAGATGGAGAAATCGACAAATTCAATCTAAATCGGGGAACTAACTTTTGAAACGCAATGCAGGACTCGGACAATGGGCAGACAACTCGGAAATCTCTCCTATCATTTCAAGCAGGAAAAACGACAAACGTCCTGCCGCTTTCCTGACTGTCGTACCAGGTTGACGATGAGATGAGGGAAGCCATCATCGTTCATCAAACCTCCAATTCTTCTCTCTTTTCATGGCAAGATATTGAGCTGAAGCGAATCAAAGTTTCTCTCATTGAGTCGCTAGCTCTGGTGCAGATTTCAATCGGGTAGAGCAGATCTGGTGTTCTCTTTCCTTGGCCTCGGAGCAGAGGACCAAGACGCACTTTTGATCTCGCCAGCTTTTCCAAAATACAGGTTCATAGAAATCACACAACTTGTTTCACAAGAGGAAGAAAGAAAGAGAGAGAGAGAGAAGGTGACTGGGAAATGAACAGAAAGCGCTTGAATCAACTTCGAGAGAGAGACAAGCCTTGAAATCAAGTGAAACCGCCGACAAACTCCAGGAAAGAGGCCTTGTTGACTGCTCGTCAGTAAGAAAGAGTCCTTACGAGCTAGAGAGCGAAAAGAGGCAAAGGGCAAGAAGAGCGAAAGCAGAAAAGAAGCGTCTGGTGTGATCAGTGATAGCGACTTCGCAGCAGAGATTACCTCTCTGAAAGACTTAAGAATAGGTCCATAGAACTCACAGCATCAACGATTCTGGTTTGTTCTGGTTTGTAGAAAGTCTCATGAACGTGAGGAAAGGGGGAATCCCAACCTCCAACACGACAAACGGGAGCCTGAAAGCAGAGGGGGGTTAAGGAGAAAGTGGGAATAAAGGAGAGTTGAGAAAGCTCGATTGCAAAGGACATTCAAAAAAGAAGTAAACCTCACCTCTAGACGTAAGAAACAATTCTCCTGTAAATGAGATCCGATTTCAGCTCCAACTCCAGCCGTCACTGGAGCTTCGTGAACGATGACGCAACGACCAGTCTTCATGACACTCTTGACGATAGCTAGGATCGAGAGAAGATTGAAAAGAGAGAGAGAGAGATGAAAGCAGAGTGAGAATCCCCACTTTTCTCTGATGTCAAGACTTTTGTGACCCAACTGGCCAACTCGGATCTTTTTTTACAACTCAAAACAAACTCACTTTCTCTATCCCAAGGTAAGATGGTTCTCAAATCGATCAATTCTACATTTGCATTCCTAACTTCTTTTGGAATATGTTCTTCGATGGATTTTGGTGGATTCCTCAACATTTGAATAGCCTGTTCACAAGAATAGAGTGGAGCTCCCCAACTCAACAAAGTGATGTCGTTACCAGTTTGTAAAACTTCTGCAGAACTCAAGGGTAAAGTGAAATCGTCCAATGGAACTTGTTCTACTGAAGATCTGTAGAGAACTTTAGGTTCCAAAAAGATGACTGGATTTGGATCTCTGATGGAAGATAGTAAGAGACCTTTTGCTTGGATTGGAGATCGTGGCATGACGACCTGAGATTGAGAAGAAAAGCATTGTAGTGTAGACCTCAGATATTAGTCTTCGTGGGAAGTTCCTGAACCAGAACAAGACTAGAAACTCACCTTGAGACCTGGAACTGGCATGAAGAATTGTTCAACACTTTGAGAATGATAAAGAGCTCCATGACCTACTCCTTGACAAGGTGAACGAACGGTCAACTTCCCAGCTTTGTGTTGACCACCAGAACGATAGTTGTACTTTGCAGCTTCGTTGACTAATTGATCAAAAGCTGGGAATATGCTGCAAGAGGAGAAAAGAGACGCGGAGAGATCACAAAGGGTGAGCAAAGGAAAAGAAATCAGAAACCTCGTCAAGTTGAAACTGAGCTTGAGTCAATGATCGCGATGATGTTTTCTTGACTACTCACTAGTCTGCGAACTGAATCTCTGCGATTGCAGTATGACCCATGGTGGCCATTCCGATTGCAAAACCAATGATACCCTGGACATGGTCGAAAACGTCGTAAAGAAAGGAAAAGGAAGATCAGAGATCACTTCGACGAGCGTTGAGAGGGGGAGTCGCTTTGTTTGTCAACTTACTTGTTCAGAAAGAGGAGTCTGCGTCAATCCGACAGAAAGGACGATCAAGAAGAAGTTAATAAGAGTTCGAGATGACATCAGAAAGTGAGCGAACTTGAGTCGAACCAAAAGACTTTTCTCTCTGCTTGGATACCACTTACATTGAAAACTCTTTCTCTACCATATTCTTCAGCCAAACCCATAGTGGATCTGAAAACACCACCGAAAGCTACATCTTCTCCAAACACGCAAGCAGTCTCATCCGATCCTAGAGCCAAAGATTGAGCGTCTCTGATGGCCTATAGAGAACATCAAGTCGAATCGGGAATTCGAAGATTAGGTCAAAAGGAAAAAAAAGGATTGAAGAATTTGAAAAGGGTAAGTACTTATCAGTAAAAAAAAGTCAGTTAGAAGTTCAAGGTTAGTAAGAGTCAGCACCAGCATCGAGAAGCAGCAGCAGCAGCACACGCAGAGAGATCAGGCAGCAAGCAGCAGCGAGAAAGAGCAAAAGATGGTAATCGAAGGATAATGTAAACAAGCATTAGAAGTTACGTGAATGAGATAATTTGAGGGTTAAGGGAAGAGAAAATCTGCGAACGTTTGGGTAAAGAAAAAAAGGATAAACCAATACTTCGAGAAAGAGAAACCGAGTTGGGAACCAATCTTTTTCGAAGTCTAATGAAATGGATCAAATCTTTCCTTCTCCTTAAAACTTTAAAGCAATTCTCAAAAACCCAATTTGATGATCTAAAAAGGAAGGGAGGGCAATTCTTCTTCTTTAATCTTTCTTCTCTCCTTCTGTTTCCAAATCTCTTTTCCTAGCTTCCAACGTCATAGCCAAATTCAATCCAGCAGCTTGATTCAAAACAGCCAACAATTGTTGAGAAGGAGATGAAAGTAAACCAATGATTTGAGATCTAATCACTTGCAATTCAGGTAATTTGGCAGCATTTCTCAATTTAATAGGGTTCAAAACCCTAGCTTTTCTCTCTTTCCAATCCGTTTCGAATCCAGTCAACCCTTTTCCCTTTCCCTTTGTTTCATTTAATGATTTTTTCTGACTTTTATTCAAATCATAAACCTTTCCATGTAAAGCCAAAGCAGTCAAAAGGACCAATCTTGGATTAGTAGTAATAGAACCAGAACCAGAAGCATCCAATTTCCCACTTGAACCTTTTCTAGATCCCAAAGCTTTATCCAAAACATTCAAGATTGATGAAATATACTTAGGAGAGAAACCATCGGTGTTTGAAGAGTTTGGAGTTGGAATGGTAAGGATAGCAATTGGACCAGTAAAGACTGGTTTCAAAGCTCTAACATTTAAATCTGGATGAGATTGAATGACAGGTCTCATTAAACCAGATCTAACAATGGTTAATTTAGCTTTCCTTCTGACAATTTCCCCTTCTCCTTCTCCTTTTCCCTCTGTACCGGGGATTTCAATTTTAGAAATCTCTTCTCTAATCCCACTCAATTCAGAAACCGTGAGATTATTATGTTGTAAAATCAAAACCACTGAACTTTCATCCAAAAGTCTAGAATAAGAAGAGACTAAAAACCTTTTCCTCTCTGGATAAATCCTTTGTTTCAACTCTTTAATCGAAGTTTTACTGTTTTGTAAACCTTCAAGAGTTGGGGGTAAATTCGATGATGGAATGGCATCAACAGAGGTAGAAAGTGATGAAGTAGATTTACTAGTTGTAGAAAACTGACGACGAGAACAAGGAGTTCGCTGCTGATGATGCTGATAGAATGAAGAAGCTGCTATTGCCATTCTACTACTCTCTGCATGTGCTGGTGCTGATGCTGATGCTGATGCTGATGCTGATGCTGATGCTGGTGCTGACTCGAATGAAATCATTTCTGAATCCAAAGGAAAAAGAAGAGAAGAAGAAGAAGAACTACGCACCGTGTACATGTTCATTTTCCTACTTTCACCAGATCTGGAATCCTCATCTGTCCATCTAAGTCCAGGAGTAGCTTTGGCTTCCTTATCACTTGTACGAAGTAAAAGAGAACTTGTAGAGATTCCAGGTGCTTCAGAAGCTGAAGGTGGTTGAGCTTCAGCAGTGGTAGCCTTGACTTTTGATGAAGTGGAGAAGTTACGACGAGAGACAGAGACCAAACCAGAAGAACCAAGTAAAGTTTGAATTGGAGTTGAACGTCTAGATGATGATGACGATGATGATGGATGGTTGTTATTGTTGGATTGAGTATGAATAGATCTTGATCCAGAAGGGTTATGGTTATTAGAAGAAGAATCGTGATTTGGATCTAAATAATGTTCCCTACTCTTGTTCTCATGAGGTAAAGGAGCTTTATAATTTTCGCTCTTTAATTCTCCAGCTCTTCTTTGATCCAAACCATCTTCAAAGATATCTTTCTCGACTCCCCAACCTTCAGTTGGATCTACAGTTCTTTCAATTGGTTTATTTTGAGCTTCTCTAGTCAAAAGATCAATGTCAGCTTGAGGTAATTCGACTTGCAAAACCTTGAAATTCTCTTCCAATCTAGAAGGAGTGACTGATTTAGGTAGAGTAATGATCCCTCTACCCAAAGACCAACTTAAGAAAACTTGAGCAGGAGTTAAATTGTTTCTAGCTGCAACGTCTTGAATCACAGGTTCATTCAAATATCTCTCGACGTTATTATTACTTCCCAAAGGAGAATAACCTTGTAATTTGATTCCATGAGCTTCAGACCAAGCTAATAATTCTTCATTTGGTACTCCCCAATTCACTTCCACTTGGTTGACGACTGGTTTGATCTTTGATTCTTTCAACAATTCATCTGTACGACGAATGTTAAAGTTTGAAATCCCAATGTTTCTCACTTTTCCTTTGGAAACCATTTCTTCCATTTTGGACCAAGTAGAGGAAATGTCGTTGGATAAAGAGACATCTTCGATTGGTTTCCCATCTTGTCCTTTGACTGATGCGATTTGAGATCCATTGGAATTCAGGAAGGCTACTGGCCAATGCATCAAGAATAGATCTAAATGATCAGTTCCTAGATCTTTCAAGGTAGCGTCGAGACCCTACGAATGAGAGAAAAGGAAAGAGTAGGGTCCAGAATGGAAAGAGAGAGAGAGAGAGGGAAAGTCAGTTACAAGGTTCCTCGACATATGTATGCCTTTCTAGACTGGCTCGTAAGCCAGATCTTCTGAAATTCCAAAAGCAAAACGTCTCGACCAAATTGCCTCTCTCAAAGCTCATCAATCCATCCGAGCAGCCTTAGAGGAGGAGAGAGCTCTCTCTCTCTCTCCCTCTCCACCATATCCTCTCAGATCCATTGCAGAAGACTCACCTTTTCGACATGATCTGGATGATGAAAAGAGTTCCACAGTTTACTAGTGATCCATAATTGTTGACGAGGGATACCAGAACTCTTGATTGCTTCTCCAACTTCATCTTCATCTGGGGAAGGGAAGGGGACGGGGGGAAATGTGATCATGTAAGAAGGGGAATTAGCATCCAATTCTGATAATCAAATAAGATATCTTTGGTTGGATTTGATCTAAGAGAGACTCACTACGATAGGCCCAAGCACAATCGATGTGTCTAAATCCAGTCTTTAAGGCATGAGACACGGCTGGTCCTACTTGACCCTTTGGTGCTTTCCAAGTTCTATAGAAAGATGAGATGGGTGATATGAGATGATAGGATAGTAGATAGAACGTTTAGTAGGATGAATGAGCAAAAGAAGGAAGGAAGAAAGGAAAGAGAATAGAGCAAGAAGTATAAACCTCATCTTGGATCTCCATCTACTCACCCTAGACCTAGTTTTGGAATGGAAGCCCCGTTTGCCAAGGTGAAATTCGAGGCACGACGAATGGCAGAAGCGTTCATTGCGAGTCAGAGGAGAGGAGAGTCGAGGGTAAAGAGAGAAAAAAGAGATGGGATAGGATCCGATCAAGGCAGTTGGTAGACTCTTGAATGAAGATAGAAGATAGAGAGAGACTGATTCTCTGCTTGCAATCCTGTTTCTTTCCTTTTCCTTGAATAAAAAGAGAGAGAGAGAGAGGAAGGAAAGGAGAAGATGGTGTCAAGGGAAAAAGAGAAATGGCCCTTTCCCTCTTCGACATCCCTCATCGATTTCGCCGACTTGTTCAAAGAAGTGACCTCATGACCAATTGGGTCGAATTAAAAGTCTAGAGATCGAAAAAAGATCAGATGATTGTCAAATCAGACCTGGTAGACACGAGAAAGAAGAGAGAGAAAGAGAGAGGACGGAGAAGCTGCGAGGTGGGATAGACAGAGAGAGAGAGAAGTGATGAAGGAAGCAAAGGATCTGACTGTTTCTAGTGCTTGTATCTGTCTGCACTCAATTCTACATGAACGAATGAATCCCAAAAGAACAACACTTTACTCTGAACAAGGAAGGAGAGAGAGATAAGATCGAGCGTATAAAAGTATGACCTTCGCTGCTGGTTGGTTGGACTTCTCATCTTCTTCTTCTCCCAATCACTCACTCACTCCCTTGGACTTCTCTCGTCTACTTTAAACTTGCAGCAAGCTAATCAACCAGATCACTCAGTCACTCATCTTCATCCAGAATGTCAGCGCCAGTTTCGCGAACCGAGTTGATAGCCTGGATCAATGAGTTGTTGAATCTAAACTATACAAAGATTGAACAATGTGGTAGCGGAGCCGTCTATGCTCAAATCATAGACTCGATTTATGGTGAGTGAGCATTACACAACAGCATTCTTACTTCTACACATTCCATTCATTGGATAGCATCATCTTCCATCAAGCAGCTCCATCTTTAAACCTTCTCGTTCCCCCCTTCTCTCTCTCTTCTTATTCCCTTCCAGGCAACGTCCCTCTATCCAAACTCAACTTTGCAGCAAAGCATGATTATGAATACATTTCAAACTTCAAGGTTCTACAGGAATCCTTCAAGAGGAACAGAATCGACAAGGTGCGTAGGGAACGAGAGAGAGGCAAGCGTTTCGAGATGAGCACGTCTAACCAGCCCAAGTCAAATGCCCAAAGGTCTTTGGATGGCAAAGAGAGTAGGATGGCAACTTTGTTACATATTCAAAGCTGGGTTGGCTCATTCAATACATCGTGCCTCGGAACAAGAGGTCGGCAGTGAGAGCAAAAAGTCTGGATGGGGAAGAACGAGAAGGTTACTCTCATCTTTTCTCCTCCCTTGTTCCAACATACTGAATCCGGGGATACCAGCCAAGGATTTTTTTCTATCAGATTGGTCTGACAGATATGAAGGAAGGGGTTTCAGAGATGGAGAACCTCTCTCCTTCTCTTTCCTCAATGGCTAGAAATCCCCATACGACTTTTCTCTTTTGGCAATTCTGTCTTTTCCAAAAAAAAAAAAAGTCATAACTGAAAACATCTCTCACAATTCTTCTTTTTCGTTTCTCTAAAACCTACCACACAACATTCAATCCATCTCCTTAAACCCAGCCAATTCCAGTCGAAAGGTTAATCAAATGTAAAATGCAAGACAATTTAGAATTCCTACAATGGATCAAGAAATTCTGGGATACAAATTATCCTGGAACTCCTTATGATCCAGACGCTCGTCGTTCTGGTGCAGCAGCTGCTCCTCCTCCTTTACATGGTGCAACTACTGTAGGAGCTGCTAGAAACACTGGTGGTGCAAGATCAACGACAACAACGACTGGAGGAGCTAGAAGAGGTGGAGCAGTGGTGGGAGGACCTGCAAGAGTCGCTAGGAATGGTGGAACGGGTGCCAGTGCAGCGGGTGGAGTTCCAAATGAAACTATTCATGCTTTGACGGCTCAGATGGATGAAATGAAGGTTTCGGTGGATAGTTTGGAAAAGGAAAGAGATTTCTACTTTACAAAGGTCAGTTTTTCTCTCTCTAGGATTTTTCTTTCGATGATCTTCCTTTTGGATAGGGAAAAATGATCTTTTTCTTTTTTCTCTCAAAGAAGATGATGTTTCGAGGTTCTCTCTCTATCTTTTCACTTCCCTGAACTCGAAGCTGACATCCTGATACCTTCAATCTCTCTCCCCCCTCTTTTCTTTTCTTGATTCTTCGGATCTCGCTATGACCCAAACACGCCATCGCCTTCATTTCTTTTTTTTTTTTCCTTTGGCGAAATTTCAAAAGCTACGTGACATTGAAATGATCGCTCAAGAACGTCTTCAAGCTTTGGCAGATGCTGCTGGAGAAGGTGCAGACGAGGAAGCTGCAAGTGGTGGAGGAGAAGGGGAAGTACTCAGACAGATTCAAGCAATCCTTTATAGTACTGAAGATGGTTTCGAGGTTCCGGAAGGTAATGAGGTGAGTATTCTTGCGTTCGAAACCCTCTCTATGAAAGCTACTCTAGCATCCGAACCGCTATCCCTTTTTCTATTTGACTGACTTTTTGATCTGTGACACTCTTTTTCAACACAGCCTTTGTTGGATGAAGAGGAAACTTTCTAAAGTTTGGTTGGACAAGACTCGATTCGTTGGCAAATACCTGAGAGAGAACGAGTGAAAACATTGGGTTCTTTTCTTCTTCTTTTTCAAAATTTATTTCCACTCTGGCTCTATCGTCTCTCATCTCTAGAGGGTCATCTTGGATATTCTCCCAAAAGTTCGCATAGAAGTCTTTTCGAAATGATCCTCCCTTTTGATTTGATGTGTGTTTCCAAGTTCGCTTTTTTCTCTTCTTTTCCCTTTAGATTACAGAATTACTCAAAATGAATGAAGAATGTCGTTTCGTTGATACAATAGAGCTACCGAAAGTTGCCGAATTTGATGAACTTCATCCTGGGATCTCAACTCTGTCCAATCACAGCGACACAGCCTTTTCGAAGACCATGATTCATTAACGAATAACGATGCTGCCTGTAAAGCGTAAAGAGACTCTGTTCCGCGTGGTGATATCGCCCCTACTACTGAGTGTCTTTCGAGAAAACGATAAAAGGCAACCTTTGATCTCTCCTTCTTTCTCTCTCCCTATCTACAATTTCACCTTCCTCAAGAATGTCATCAGAACCAAATCCTATCCCTAGCATCGAATTCGTAAGTCGAAGAACCAGACACTACTTGAAAAGTCAAGGCTCGGACTGATTCGTTCCACACTTCTTATCGCCCTTCGTCTTCTCATCTCGCCTCCAGTGCTTGAAGACTCCCTTCTCGCTCGACGAACTCAAAGTCCTCTCTGCATGCACTGGTCTTAGAGCCAAAGAGAATTGGAGAGAAAAGGTTCTCAACGAGGAAATTGCTCAGAAGTGGAAGGTGAGTTGAGTCGTGCAGGATGAGAATTTCAGAAGGCCCAAACATTTGACTCACTTTTAAACCTTTCTTCCACAGAGCGAAGCAGTGGAAAAGAATGGATTCGCAGAGGATCTCGCCGACTGGTTGATTGCAAGACTCCAGTGGGAAGCATCGAATCCAATCCCTTCTTCCAACGATTCAACGATCCTTCCAACTGCAGCCCCCGGAGTCTTTGAATCCACTGATCTGATTGAGCCCGATCTAAAGCAAGAGTTCAAGCAAGCATTCGGTCAACTTCTAGGTTCCATTCCATCTGGAAAGAGAGACTATCATCCTGGCACGGACGAAAAGGTTCTGAATTTGATCCACCCTTCTCTTTATCCCTTCGTTCAAGATAGGACTCCAATGTTTCCCTTCTCTAAAGAATTGAAGATTGAAGCCAAAGAGGACTCTGATGTCTACTCTTCTTTCAAGAACTCGGTCAAGACAAGAAATCAAGCAAAGATTTCGAACGCTTTAGATCCAGAGGTTTCGATCTTGCCATACTTTCAAAGCTATGGGAGCAAGAAGCTTGAAAAGGTCAAATTTCAATGGATCCCCACCGACTTCCATGTCTCGTCGTCGGACAGATCCGTCAATTTCCTCGGATACATTAACAATTTACATCCACAACCTGAGAAAGCTAGTGGAAAGCTTTATGGGGTCTTGGAAAAGGTGCTTTCGAAGTTCATTCCTCTATTCGAATCTGTTCTTTCGGAGTTTCCAGTCAATCCGACTATGAAGCACGAAGCTTGGTCCTGGGGTTTCGATCCTCCAAGACCGGAATACGAGGACCAAGAAGAAGATGGCGCGTTCGAACAAAGGACGGAACAGTGGGAAAATGAAGCCAAATTCCTTCCACCAAAGGTCGAAGCATTCGTGGCTCCCGAAGTGAAAAGATTTGACCTAGGTGGGAAGAATCTTCAGGTCATTGTCAAGATTGCAAGTGTAGAGTTGACTCCTGAGAAACCTGAATTTGAAGGCGGGAGGTGGCATGTCGAAGGTGAGTGGCAACGTCGACAGAAATCGACTTTAAGATTGAGATCCTGCCTACTCAGCTTACTGAGTTACTTGTTATCTCTTTATTCTTTCTCCCTTCATCTTCTCCTACCTAGGCACGGGAAGAGAAAAGATCTGTGCCACTGGGATTTATTACTTCGAGAATGAAAATGTTGAGCTTCCCACGCTTTCGTTCAGAGCAGCATGCGTGGACGACGCTTCTGTGTACGAGGATGAACACCCTTTGAGCCTCGAAAACTACGGTCAAGACGAACACGAACATGTGAGTTAACGAAGAGAGCTGTTTTCATTTTTGGACTCTCTACTTTGCCTGACGTTGTCTCTCTTGGTTTCCTTGAAAGTTCTCTCACATCTACGGCCAAAGTAACTTCGAGCCCAGAATCAGCTACCTCAACTCGGTCCAGACAGAAGACGGCAAATGCATCGCTTTGTGAGTGTTCCATTTACTACCGACGACAATGATTCCCTCCAAGTCTTGATCTCAGTTTCTGTCGTCCTTTTCGTCCCCTCTCTCTTCTTCCTTTCCCCGCATCGTTTCCAGTCCAAATGGAATACAACACAAATTATCAGGATTCAGCTTGAAAGACAAGACTAAGAAAGGTCATCGTAGATTCCTCGTCTTCTTCTTGGTCGATCCAACTCAGAGTATCCCATCGACTACCGAAATTCCACCACAGCAGAGCCAATGGATCTTTGATGAGGTCGATAATCAAAGCGGAACTCATCTTTCCAGACTTCCAATTGAAATGAGAGAAGTTCTATACACTTCGGTTGATGCTCTTTCAGGAAAGCTGGAGGTTGTTTCTGAAGAATCAGCTGCAAAAGCAGAATCGGAAGGATCTGATCGAATCCCTTACATGAGTCACGAAGAGGCCCTAAAAGTTCGCCTGGAATTGATGGAAGAGAGATCTAATCACGCTGAGCAAGTCGAAGAAGCAATCAAAGAAAACACCTGGAGCTGGTGCGAGCATTGAGAGGGATGAGAAGAAGCAGAATTGCATCTCAAGTATCGTTTCGAGAGCTTCAAGGAAGCGAGAGTTGAGGGTAGAGTAGATGAAGGAAGTAATCTTTACCTTTTTCTTTCATTGTTACAGTGTACTGCATCTCTACTCTTTTGCTCAATGACCACTTTTTTACAGAACAAACCTTTATTTTTCCCTTTCAACCTTTTCTCTGACCATTCCCTTATCGACTTGAGTTTCCCACTTCATCTCTCATCCCTCATCCATTCATTCTTCTTCTCTTCGTTCTTCTATCCTTATCCAACCTATCAGCTTCCAAAGCCAAAGCTTCATCATCAACCTCTTCGTCATCAACATCATTGATTGAACGACTTTCAGTATGAGCAAGAGGTGGACTGCCACGTCCACTTGCTTGATCTGATTCATTTCTACCAGTGTTCATCAACAACTTATCGGCTAGATAAGAGACTGAAGGAGGATCTACGAAAAGAGTCGATGAAGTCATGACTTTTGGCTTTTCCTTCTTCTTTTCGATCGAAGGTGACTGAGGTTGATCGCTGAATGAAGAACGTCCTTTCTGAACTTCAGAATCGAGATGAGATGAACTTTTTTCTCCTTCCATTGTGATGTCTCCTTCTTGTTGCTCTACCATTATAGATTTTCCAGAAATGGATGAATCTTTAGGACTTTGATCTAACTCAGAGATTTGAATTTCATTGTCAATTGAGATGCGATCTTCGGATTGAACTTGAACTTGCATTTCTTGATCTTGGATTGCACTGGGAATCTTTTCTTCTCCTTCTCCGAATGGGAAGCCAGCTTCTAGATCTCCATTTCTGATGAAAATGTCGTCAGAAGGTAAAGAGGAATGACGTTTTTCCTTCTTTCCATCGTCATCGTCATTGTCATCCAGATCTTGATCTTCGCCTTTAACCTTTTTGGTTCTCTTCTTCTTCTTTGGAATCTTGACACCACTTCTTTCTTTTGAGAATCCAACTCCACTCCAATCTGATCTGTTCAAGAGATCAGATTTTACTTTTGAGAAGTCTCTTTCGACATCTTGTTCTTCATTCTCCTGTTCATCCATTTCTCTATCATAAGAAAGTTGTAAAATATTCTCTTTCCTTGACTCCTCCTTCTCTTCCTCTTTTTCATTTGGTTTGATGATTGATTTCAAATTTTCCGCTTTGTTCTTTTCAGCTTTGTTCTTACTACCTTTTGAATCCAATTTGAGAGATCTATCGTTGTGATTTTCTTCTTTTGCACGACGAACGAATTCTGACAATGAATTTTGACCAGAATCGTTGTTGTCAAATTGGGAAGAAGGGTTCGGAGCAGAATTAGATCTGGAATGAAAGAAAGGATTGAGTGACAAGCCAAGTCTGCGCTTACGAGCAAGCTCTCTGTGAAGAGAGAGATATGGAGAAGATGAATGAGTGAGAACAAAAGAGACCGAAGCTCGAGACTCTCTTTCACTGACTGAGCTTTTGAGCCCGTCCAATTAATGGCCATCTTTTTACTCGACGTATCGTTGAGTGGAGGAAGAAGGTGGATTTCGATGCGAATGTTAGGAAAGAAGAAATTTGGAAGCGCTTTTTCCTTCTTTCCCCACACTCCAAGATGAGCTCCCCTTCTCATCAACGCAAGCATTCCAATCCATATCTGTTTGGTAACAACTTTGGACAATCCTCTTCAAGCCCATCCTCGACACCTCAGGATGGATCTGCGACTCCTTCCAACGCTACTCAATTGGAAGCCTCTCACTTCCTTCTCTCTTTTCTGGTCACTCCTTCAGAAAGAATTGCCATCCACAAACAATTGTCAAGATTGAATTTAATCTCACCTCCTCAATTCGATCCATCCAATTCCACTGGAAGCACTGCTCCAAACACTCCTTTCCAATCCAACCCTTCCACTCCTCTCGCTTCAGGTGGCCCTCTCTCTTTCACTGAAGCAAAACCAACCAACAATACCACAACCACCTCTCAAATCTCTTCATTGGCTAGAGAATTACAGAAGGATTTACCTCCTTTGAACTCAAAGGCTGCTTGGTTTAACGATAATGCAGTTCCTCTCACTACTAGGACGGCTATCAGAGCCTTCCTTTGGGGTTACTCGATCAATACAGCTTTGGAAACCTTGCTTCCTGCTCTTTTGAAGAAGAAGAGGTGAGTAAGAAGATGCTTCATGACTTTGTAGGAAGAGCGAGGAAGATGAGTTGAGGGGTGGAAGGCTGGAAGCAGATGGCCTATCCACCCAATCCGAGAAAGTGGATCCATTCGCTATGTGCTCTGTCGTGTGAGAATGATAGAATGTATGCCTTACAATTCATGCGAGACTGACTCAAATTGAACTCATATCCATCTTCGCATTCTTCATCTTTCATGACAGTCCAAGCGAGGCCTTCAAATCTCTAGCTTCTCGAACCAGCGCTCGAGTAGGGTTGGCTCTCTCGGTCCACACTCTTCTGTACCGGCTATTACTCTTCTTACTAGTCAGATTAAGGATTCAACTCTTGACAAGATTACCTTCCTTAGCTCCTTCATCTCTTCAAGAACAATCCTTCCGATCTCGAACTTTTGCTAGATTCGTTCGAATCTTGAGATCCAATCTTTTAGCTCCATTCCTCGCTGCTTTCCTAGCTTCAAACACTTCTGGAAATCTTTTACCTTCTACTACCACTTCTATTTCTGGTTCTCAAAAGTTGCCTTCGAATTCTAAAGGTTCGGCTTCCTTTCCTAGAAGAGCTTTGGCACTTTATTTCTTGACTAAAGGAATTCAAGCTGCTTTTTTGGAAGCTAGAAGGAGTGATGCTAAGGTCATTAGTTGGGTTCCTACTTGGTTGGGTGGGGCTCTTTGGTATGCTATCGGGAATGGTCAACTTCTTTGGACCTTCTTGTTCGAACCGGATTGTTTTCCTGCTGGTTGTGAGTCGAGAGAATTGTCGCGATACTCATGAGTGTTGTTCATTCGCACTGAAGACTTTTCACTCTCTTTTGCTCTCATATCATTCCTTGCGATCTTCAGATGGGAATATCATTCTCTCTGTGAGTTCTCTTCATCTCTCAGTAACTTCCGAATCACGATCGAGGAACGCTAATCAACCTCCTTTCTCTCTTCTCTCTTTCCATCCAAAATCAGCGATCTTCTTCCTACATTCCTCCAAAACCATCTCATCTCCCAAAACAACTACCTTGGCCAGCGGGAAGAGAAGTGGTAGACACAATAGCAAGGTTATCCACTCCAACCTCGACCACTTCAGCATTCCCATCTTTCACTTCTCCTCTATTATCAGCTTTGACTCCAAATGGGTTCCCAAGTAGCTCTCATCCTTCCATCAATCCCATTTTGGATTTCGCTCCTGCTCATCCTGCTCATACCAAACTGCTTTGCGCAGTTTTGCATCCAAAGGAACCGGATTGTTCAAAGAATTTCATCAAATTCTTTACAAAGGAATGGTCTTCTAGCGCAAAGTTTGTTGCTATCTTTGCTACCATTACTAATTTGATCGGATGGAAGAAGGTTTTGAAGAATCCAGATGCTGCTCTCTTCAAGTATGCCCTTTCCATCGTTCAGGGCGCTACTGTCATTAGTGGAAGTATTGGAACTGCTTGGGGTGAGTAGAGATTTGAAAATTTCACGATATAGAGTCAAGAAAGCTCACGTATTTTAGTTGAAGAAAATGGGAAGGCGAGAGGACTGACTACCTACACTTCCTTTCCCTTTCTCTGTTTTCTAGGTTTGACCTGCTTTTTCCAACATTATCTACCGAATAACTTCCTTCCTCGTAGTAGATTCTTCTTGAATGGTTTCCTATCTTCAATCTTCATTCTAGCCTTCCCTCAACAACGTAGATCCGAAGTCGGTCTCTGTGAGTAGAAAGCTAGAGACGGTCGAGCTAAAGCATTACTGGACGTTTGCTGATTTTCATGTTCGTTGCTTCCTTTCCGAACGTCAATTCTATTTGTCCCGTCTCAGACGTCGCTCGTATGAGTATGCAAAGCTCTTGGGATGTTCTCAAGAAACGAGGAAAGGTCAAGAGCGTCAGGTGAGTTCTGCTTGTTCAAAAATTGCAAATCACTTCGAAGAACAAGTTTCTGACCTTTCTTTCTCCACTCTCATCTTCATCTTTTCAGGAATGGAGATGTTTTCCTTTTATCGTTCGGTCTGGCTTTATTGACTTGTCTTTATGAATCGAGACCAAAGGCAGTCTCTCCAGCCATTCGTTCTGCACTTCTCAGAATCTGTGGTCCAAGGTTGGCATCCCTTCAAGCGGAAGCAGAAGCTAGGAAGAAGAAGAAGCAAGAACATACTTTCAATAATGCTACTAGTATGCCTTTGAACCTTCCGGAAAAGAATGGGAAAAGAGTTAGAAAGGCAAGATTCGACCTTTAGGGAAGAGTTTTTGATCGCTACCATCTTTTGTCACCTTGGATGTTCTGTATGTTTACTATCCTTGTCCTTCTTGATTTTCTGCTGATTTTTTTATTATTAAATAGTCATGTTTGTCAAAGTCGACACTAGAGAGAATTCCAACTCTGGTGGCAAGAAGTGGTGAGCTGACTTTGAGAGCAAGCTCTGTCCCTTGACTCCCTCTTTCCAAAATGATCGACCCAATCGATGGAGCTATGAAAGACTGAGTGTCGTAGATTCTTACTTGCTGCCTCATTTCGATGACATGTTCATCTTTGAAATCCAAACGAAACTAATCAAAGAAGAAGAACAGAGAGAGAGGGCGAAACGGAATTAAATATGGCAGTTATAGTTCCGTGAGAGTCTCACGGTAGCCTTCGACGTTGGACATCTTCTTTTGATTGTTATTTGCATGACAGCATGATAGGAACCTCTCTCGGCCTTGGTTAACACCATGCAGAACGTCGAGAGAACTGAATCTCTGCCGACCTCCACAAAGTTGAAGAAAACTGTATATAAAAGAGATCCTTCTATCTCGTTCTTTTTTCCTTCGAGACATTCCAAATACAACATTACATCTCTTCGAGTCTCTCAAATCAGTAGCAAATCTTCAAACAACAAGATGACTTCCACAACCGCTTATCCATCTCGCGAAAAGATCGAGAGCATCTTCAAGCCTATGGAGACTGGAGACTTTGCCACTACCTTCAAACACGTTTCTCCTGAGTGAGTGAAAAGAGATCGATAGTGTTACATCGCTACCACTCACCAAAAATCACCGTCTCAACATTACGAATAAGAGCAATAAAAGCGATCAGAAGACTTCTTTTGTTCTTCTCTCACTTTCTTCCCGCTCACGATTCTTACCCACTCGTTTTTTCTCCGTTTGAATTCCTTTCCTCTATTCCAGTGTCAATTGGACGGTAATGGGTACCCATCCACTCGCTGGCACCTATACAAGTTCAGAGGACTTCCGCAACAAGACTCTGAAACGTTTGAACACGATCATCAAAGAGCCTGGTATTCAACTGCGTATCAGAAATATAATCGGGGGTGGCGATCAGCCTTGGACTACAGTTGAACTAGTCGCAAGAGGAGAATGTAACAATGGTCAGTATGGCTCTGGAAAATTGATAGTCTCAACTCTCAGGAGACGAACGTCGTCTGAGGACTGAGCTGATGACCTCTTCCCTTTCTTCTTTGCGATTGACGAGCAGGGTTCAAGTTCGACAACACATATGCTTGGGTCGTCCGCTTCGATGAGAACGAGACGGTAGTCGAAGTTAGAGCTTACCTAGATTCTTGGATGGTCAAAGAAGCGATCGAGACGAACGAAGTTCCCTCAAAAAGAGCTCCACTACCCGATTTCTAGTCAAAGTGAATGCCAGTGCTTTATATAGCTATGAACCTTCAAGAGATGAACGTTGCGAGAAGGGAGAGGCTGAAGAGAACTGTTCTTTCTTCATTTTGGCTGAACCGTAGGTTGGATTCTTCTCTTCTTCTTCGGTGGGTCGAACGATTAGTGACTCTTTCCAACACGTTCTCACCTTGAAAGCTCGTTTCGAGTCGATTCAGACGGCCAGGAAGCATTTGAGCTTTGATCATTTTTCACGACCTTGGAGGTAGGAAGTTTGAACAACGATGAATCGTGGCGACATCGTGCTTTGTGGCAGGCTCGAATGTTTCATTGCTCGCCATCGACTCTTTTGCAACGAGACCTCTCCCTGAAAGAGAGTCAGTTCAATCCGATCTAGGTCGTTTTGAACCATTCGAGGATTGCTCATTCCTCAGAGATCTTGGCTGGTGGTGGACGAATCGCGCGAGCTCGTTGGAAGCTTTGTTCTTACTTGCTACCTCCAAGATCGTAGTGAATGTCCAGAGCTGAGCTCAAACGCTTCATATCGGTCTAGATCGACTTTTGAGCGAAAGGATATCGGGGTAAGAGTCAGTGACGAGCTTTCTCTCTCTCAGGGAGTAAGGAGCTTTCTCTCTTCAAGGAGCAAGGACGGACCAGCAAAAGGTAGAGTAGAGCTCAAGAACGATGAAGAATGACCAAAGCTCAAATGGATCATGGCGGTCTAGATCGACTGGAAACGAGTCTTTGAAGAAGAGTGCGAGCCAGGAAAGAGTAGTTGACGAGGAGTGAAGAGACTTCTCTGAGAAAAGCCCACA